>JBBBDQ010000637.1:1847500-2105000 GCA_037127315.1 Ascarosepion bandense
GATTGATTTAGTCAGATTTTGAGTTTGAATTTGAGTTTTGTTTAACGGCATATCAATATCAGTGGGTTATTTAATGCCAAAAAGGTGGTGGGGTTTTAAGATATTTTTTTAATTTTTGGTTATAGTGAGAAGGTTGATTTAGTCAGATTTTGAGTTTGAGTTTGAGTTTTGTTTAACGGCATATCAACACCTCTGTGGGTTATTTAATGCCAAAAAGGTGGGGTTTTAAGGACTATTTTTTTAATGTTCGGTTGTAGTGAGAAGGTTGATTTAGTCAGATTTTGATTAAAAATTTTAATTTTGTTTTTTAGAAAACTGAAGATGTCTTCTAGTTTGTATTTAAAAATGTATTGCTGGTAATATATTTTTTTCCTTAAAAAAAGTATTATGGTAATAACTTTACCTTCTAAAATGTGTTATGGTAATATTGCATTGTTGGTAATATCTTTCCTTCAAAAACTTATATATTTTTTTTATAAAAGTCTATTTTTATGTATACATTTCTATAGAAGTTTATTTTTATTCTTTCATGTTTTGACCCCAGTTTTGAGGTTAACTATTTACCCATAGCTGCGACTCTAACAGGTACTACCACTCCAGGTCAGGTGGTTCCATGCTCCTCATAACCTCCCAGTCAGAGGTCTTGTTACCGGATGCAGTTTACCGTCATACCGAGAAGCAATGATGAGTTTTGGGGATTTGAGTACGAATAAATTTTTTTTTTGATTGTTTAATATTTTTACATGGATATTTTTTAAAATGTAGTTCATTTTTTTTAAATAAATTCATCCTTGGACAATGAAAGATGCATAGTATATTTACTAACTACCGACTAGTATGTCATTGCTATACAAATAAAATCAGACGAGTGATTAGTCCCAACAATACGTGGTACCACTATGTGAGGGACGCATGGTGAATGTGTTGTTCTATGAGTATAACTTTTTTTTCTCTTAGAAATTTCTTTACAATATTCGGGTGCATCTTCCAAGCTGCAGCATCTTGTAAGCCTGAAAATACGGTATATACGCTAAAGCTTTAGCTGCTTTTTAGCATCCCAGAGCGAACCCTGAATTTTAGTCTATCGCGGTGATGAACTAGTGTTCTCTCAGGGAAGTCCCGTACCTCGAGCGCGTATTTGGCTTTAAGCTCAACGTAAATCTTAAGTGGTACTCGTACATAGGAACAATCGCTCGTACATACGAACAATCGCTCGTGCATACGAACAATCGCTCGTACATACGAACAATCGCTCGTACATACGAACAATCGCTTGTGCATACGAACAATCGCTCGTACATACGAACAATCGCTCGTGCAAACGAACAATCGCTCGTGCATACGAACAATCGCTCGTGCATACGAACAATCGCTCTTACATACGAACAATCGCTCGTACATACGAACAATCGCTCGTACATACGAACAATCGCTCGTGCATCCGAACAATCGCTCGTACATACGAACCATCGCTCGTACATACGAACAATCGCTCGTACATACGAACAATCGCTCGTACATACGAACAATCGGTCGTACATACGAACAATCGCTCTTACATACGAACAATCGCTCGTACATACGAACAATCGCTCGTGCAAACGAACAATCGCTCGTGCATACAAACAATCGCTCTTACATACGAACAATCGCTCGTACATACGAACAATCGCTGGTGCATACGAACAATCGCTCTTACATACGAACAATCGCTCGTACGTACGAACAATCGCTCGTACATACGAACAATCGCTCGTGCATCCGAACAATCGCTCGTACATACGAACCATCGCTCGTACATACGAACAATCGCTCGTGCATACGAACAATCGCTCGTGCATACGAACAATCGTTCTTACATACGAACAATCGCTCTTACATACGAACAATCGCTCGTACATACGAACAATCGCTCTTACATACGAACAATCGCTCGTACATACGAACAATCGCTCGTGCATACGAACAATCGCTCGTACATACGAACAATCGCTCGTACATACGAACAATCGCTCTTACATACGAACAATCGCTCGTACATACGAACAATCACTCGTGCATACGAACAATCGCTAAAAATGCAGGGAAAATAGTTCTTTGTAGCGCTCGATGGCTTGGCTCCTCTTGCGTTTCTTTAATTTTACAAAAGCCAGATCAGGCCGAAAATGGCGTGATATATATGGACAATGCCCTGACTTAACTTTCCAGTATCGATAGAATCCAAATGCCTCTTCGCTGTTTTGTGGATAATTATTTTCCACCCTACAACCTCTTTCCCATAAATGAAACGTTGCAAGCTCCTCACTGCTCGATCCCTATTTCCATGGCATGTCTTCTGTCAAATTAGTTCCATCAGTTCTAACCTTCAGAGCTATGACTTTCCATGCCACTCGCATTGTAGGGAACAACCCTTATTCTCTTCGCATTCCTTTGGTGAAATGTAAGTTTCAGCTTCGTCCAACGAACTGCTACTCTGTGGATCAGGCTCCCAAGACGATACTTCCTTGATCCTTACAATCTTAAAATGTTCAAGTCTAGGGCTAACAGTTATTGGTCCGACATATCCCCATAAACTGTGTCCCTTAACTCTTTCTCTGAAAGCTCTACTTTGATTGGCTCTTAGGAATTGTATAGGGTGATCGTTAATGTTAAAATGTCGCAGTCTTACTGCAATCTTACTGCAGTAATTTGATGACTCAGGTCATCAAGTTATTGCAGTAAGATTATTTAGATTGAAAATAAAATGAATTAGAACCAAGCAAGGCAGTTTACTGCCACTGGTGTGCAAGGGGCTACATAGGAGGAAAGTTATGAGAAATAGTGACAGGTTATATGGGGTGTCAAGAAGTGGGTAAGAGAAGGACGAGAATACTGATAAGAGTGGAGTGGACGGAGAAAGAAGCATGAGAGAGAGGATGCAAGTTAACAAGATAGGAGATGACTATTGACTTTATATTTAAATTCTTGGACATTGTAGTTGTCGGGGAAGTAAGTAAATGGAAGGGAATTCCACAGGCGAGAAGTGCGAGAAAAGAAGCTGACAGAGTAGAATTTGCGTTTACATTTTATTGGTTTCACAGTAAAAGGGTGGGACCTAGTTGCTAATCTTGTGGTTCGAGTCAATTCATTTATAGGGGGCACCAGGAAGTTAAGTTCATCGGAGCAGAAGCCGTGAAAGTATTTGTAGAAGAGACACAGGTAAGCCACGTTTCGCCGGTGAGAAAGTGACTGTATCTGAGCTGCGTCAAAAATAAAATATATTTCCTGTTTCCGTATTGTCATCAAAGTTTTCTTCGCGAAATTTTAGCCAGCAACAATTTTCATTTTAAAAAAAAATGGTATCAACCGGAATTTGGGGATTGATTGAAGAAAAAAAAAACACACCTGCAACCGACAGCATTCACTGACTCTACTAAAACGATCTCATTCGTTTGGTTCACAATTTAATGCTTTATTTTTTCTCAAAAGTAGAAGGTGTGGAGTGGAGAAACAGTTTACTTGAAGAATGATTGCATCCGATCGGACATGACACCCTTGCCATCATGATGGATCAGATGGTTGGCTAATTATTGATAAGCAATGACGACGGTGCGTCAGTGGAGAAAAAAAGGCGACTGATAAGAAAGTGGATTAATGAAATTCTAGAATTTGCCACTCATTTTACGCAAAGAGAAAAAAATGGCGGATACGGATAAGATGCTAAAGAAGATCTCACATTCTAATTAATATGAAGTGGTCAAAAGAGCGTTTATGTCAAACATGGCTCTGAATATCTTATACTACGTAATTTCTTTTTTTTTTTTTTAGTTCATCTTGATAAAACCCTTATTTAAAACTCATTATCAATCCCCTTAAAGAAGGAGTATTTTTTAATGTTTTTATGATGATGATAAAAAGAAAAGGTAAACGAATTTCAGTAACTTTATACCAAAAACAGTATTTATTTTTATTATTATTTTTATCAATTAAAATTATATTAACTGGCTTGTGCTGTTGGTGTAATATATAATAACTGAGAACGAAAAATCGGCAGGCTGAGTTCGAATCTTAGCCGTGTTTTCATTACATTTACTTTCACACGAATATATCTTTTTCCCACGAGTTTTGCATCCAACAGTAAAGCAGACAGAGGCCTTCACAGCCTTGGCTGGCAACTAGTCTAGAAGAAGGACAACTCTGCATATTTAGTCCTGACAAGGCTAACGAAAGTATCATATCGTTCACAATGCCTCTATGATTCCCAACAGCGGTCGATTAGATGAAATGATTTGGCGATGTGTGTATCGCGTTACGATTATCGGGTCGCCGAGTTCGAATCTCAGCCGAATTTTGGTTACATTAACTTTTACGCGAATATCCTTGGGCAGTATATGAAACAATCTCTTCTTCCCTCAAATAATGTGACAAACAGGGCCATGTACAGTCTTGGTTGACAAAAAGGAAGCAAAAATCTAAATTTAAAACCGTATTCATCTCTGTGACACTTAACAATGTATCATCGGGTTTACAATGTCTTTATGATTCGCAACAGCGGTTCAATAAGATGGATTTGGCCATGTTGCATTTACTTTTGCACGAATATCCAAATCTTATGAAACCACCTGTCATCCTCACGAGCTTTGTAGACAGGGTTCTTCACAACTTTGATTAGCAATCAAGAAGAAGACCTACTTAGAATTTAAAACTTGATGAATCTAAAGCAAGAATCATAGAGTTCACAATGATTCTATGATCCCAACAGCGGATGAAACGATTTGTGTTTGTATGTATGGCGTAACGGTTATAAACGACCAAGTTTAAATTCAGATTATTTCTGTTTCGCTCTGATGCTTTTGGAAAAGTATGACCCTAAATCTCTCCCACATTCAGCTATGGAATTAAATAACAGCTTAGAAAGATGACAATTGACTCTTGATTTAAGGATGTGAAGAGTGAAGGTAAACAACCACGCAGGAGAGTTTTCTACAAAATCAGAGTTCTTGTGAAATGGAATTTTTTTATTATAAATATTTGCGTGCTTTGAATAATCAGTTTTACAAAACATTTCTCCTCTAGTATCTGTCTATATTTCTGAGATGAGGTAGTATTTACAGTATTTACATTATTCGGACTATTGTTCTCATCTTTGTTGCCATTTGTACGACGTTTCGGACATTGTACACACAGGCCTTCTTCAGGTGTTAAGAATTTCGAACTGTACCCTTTATTACAATCACTGGGATATAGTATCTTCATTTCTTGCGTAGAGCCTCTCTGGTAGTCATGAGTTATCTCCCCCTAACTCTAGGTTACTTGTTCACCACTCTTCTCTAAAATACACTTTTTCTACGATTGAATTTCAAATAGATCATAACGATACTTAAAAAAATTTGACCGGCTTAAAACACCTTTGATTTTCTTTAAGCCGCTCCCCCCCCCCCCGCCCGTAAAGTTGATTTAAAATCTTGGATACAGCATTTCGGATGTTTTTTCGTTTGTAATTGCCGGGTTTGTGGAATGTGATTAGCAGGTTAGAAAAGACAATGAATAAACTCTATATAGAACGTTTATCTTTTTTCATAAAGCCTGTCTGGAACAATTTCTACGCAATTATAACAAATTTAAATGCATATAAACTGCCGGCCATAATTATTAGGCCGCTCTAGTCTTTAAAAAAATGATGTATTCATACTATTTTCAGTATTTATTGCCAAGTGGGTAATTCTAAATGAAAATGAAATACTTCTTTTGTTATTATTGCCTAGAAAAATTTTACAAGGCAGCCAGGAAGACTTTGCTTCAGCCAGCCAATAATAAGAAGAGAGCACAAAAACTGAACACTGAGAGCATGGGGAAGAGAGCACAAAAACTGAACACCAGAACAGTTTATTTGATGCACATGTTATTGTGCAGTATTAACAAAAGAACCATTCTATTTTCATTTAGAATCATCCACTTTTGTAATATAGCAATCTGGCCCCACCCGAGGAAGGTTGATGCAAGCGATGGTGTTTCCCGTCGGTGAAGGGGTCGGCGAACGACAAGACAGGTGTTTGAGAAATAAATCCTGTCGGGGCCTGGAGCGGATGTCGTTTGACCTTATTTCCGACAGCGGCGGAAATGACTACGGAGGCAAACAGAACAGGTGTCTCTTGGAATTACGTGGGCGTTGCGTGGGCGAGGCAAAACCGGAAGGAAAGTCCCGGTTCTAGAAGACTATAAAAAGACCTCGACACGTGGATTCGCCAGCAGAGAGAACGGCCAGTGGAAGCAGAGAGACACCTCAGTCAAGACTACACTCCCGTCGACCCATTCTATGTGCACTCTCACTCTTCCATTCTCTATTCCACACGTTTTCGTCGTCAAGAATAAAAATATACCCTTATATTTTTATATATGCGTATTCTCGTTGTTTTGTCGTCGTACGGCGATATATAACACTTTGTGATAAATACTAAAAATAATATGAAATACACCATTTCTGTTAAACATTGAGGTGGCCTAGTAATTATGGCCGGTAGTATACATGATGTCCTAAAAGTGACCAAGGTATTTAAAAATTCAATAATTTCTTTATTGTTTAACTTTAATCAACAATACCATAGTATTGTATAGAGTAGATATGAAAAATGCATTTATATTCATATTCAAGACCTCATTCAATAACCCTCTACAGGATCGATGCTGCTTAACCTTAAACGGGATGCGGCTGTAATCCTAATATTTGCTGTAACGGAATATCCCACACTCCCTATCGATTATGATTATATTAGCATCCATATATAGTGAGCACATGAGATACCTGTGGCTTGCTTCGGCAATTACTAGCCTGTCACCAGATTCCTAGTCTTGTCGTAGTGTATTCTCTTTACAATAAACCTCTCTTCTTTCATCTACGCACATGTTGCTGTTCTTTCACTCGAGTACCACCTTGTTTGTTTGTAATCTTTTTAAAGGATACAACGGTATTGCATAGAGAAGATAGAGGAAATGCATTTATATTCATATTCAACTGCTTTTCCAGTAATCTATCTACCTGTACCTGTTTCGGCATTCACCCTGGTCGGGTTGAGCCGGTTTCCTCCCAAGCGAAAGAGAAAGATTCGTTGGAATTTGTTTAAGGGAATGGTCCCAAATCCTACCCTGTAGAGACCTCAGGCCCTTTAATTATCCCGCAACAGGTTGCCAATAGCTGCTGTGGTAGACTGGCTGCCAGCCGAGGCTATAGAACCCAATCTGTTCTGTTATTTAACCCATAACTAAAGGGGAGGGACTGATTAATACCTTTCCCAAGGGTATTAGCGCGTAAGTGAATGCAAGGCATTCAACTTGAATTCGAGCTCGGCTCCTCGATTTCTCGTTCCGAGCCGATATCCACGGCACCACAACGCACATCCATCAAGAAACGCTTACAGCACCTGGTATTCGCAAGCGGTTACCCATTTAAATACTGACCAGACTCAACGTTGCTTAACTTCGGTGATCGGACGAGAACCGGTGTATTCAACGTAATATCACCGTAAACTTTTCCAATAACTCTCTACATTCCAAGCTGACAGTACCTGGCATTCCCAAGTCATCACCTATCCAGATACTGACCAGTATCAATGTTGCTTAACTTGAACGTGATGTGTTCGTAAGCCTAGTATTATATAGAGTAGATAAAAAATATCTTTATATTCATATTCAACACAGATAATCCTCTACCAATAATGTTCTACATTCAATCTGACAGTATCTGGTATTCCCAAACGGACACGCATCTAGGCACTGACTAGGATCGACGTTGCTTAACTTAAACAGTGCGGCGTAAACTTAGTATTATACAGAGTAGATGGGCGGGAATAAATTCACAGTATTTGAGAAAGATCACATTTTTTAAGTGGGGCTCATTTTCAGCTTCACGCGAACTTGCGGTTCTGAGTATGACGGTAAACTGCATCCGGCAGCAAGGCCTCTGATTGGAAGGTTGTGAGGAGCATGGAATCACCTCTTAATTACTGATCTTCCCAGGTCCCCCCGCTGATCCAGAGTGGTAGCACCTGTTAGGGTCCCAGCTATGAGCAAATAGTTAACACCAAAACTGGAGTCAAAACACTATGAAAAATATTACCAACAATACATTTTTGAATAAAGAGTTATTACCATAACACATTTTTGAAGGAAAAAATATTCCCTAGCAAAACATTTTTAATACAAAACTAAAAAGACATCTTCAGTTTTCTAAAATAAAAAAGAATAGAAACAAAACATTTTCATCAAAATCTGACTAAATCAATCTTCTCACTTTAAACGAACATTAAAAAAATACCTTAAAGCCCCACCTTTTTGGCATTAAATAACCCACAGAGGTGTTGATATGCTGTTAAACAAAACTCAAACTCAAAATCAAAATCTGACTAAATCAACCTTCTCACTATAACCAAAAATTAAAAAAATAGCTTAAAACCCCACCTTTTTGGCATTAAATAACCCACAGAGGTGTTGATATGCCGTTAAACAAAACTCAAAATCTGACTAAATCAACCTTCTCACTATAACCAAAAATTAAAAAAATAGCTTAAAACCCCACCTTTTTAGCATTAAATAACCCACAGAGGTGTTGATATGCCGTTAAACAAAACTCAAACTCATACTCAAAATCTGACTAAATCAACCTTCTCACTATAACCAAAAATTAAAAAAATAGCTTAAAACCCCACCTTTTTGGCATTAAATAACCCACAGAGGTGTTGATATGCAGTTAAACAAAACTCAAACTCATACTCAAAATCTGACTAAATCAACCTTCTCACTATAACCAAAAATTTAAAAAAATAGCTTAAAACCCCACCTTTTTGGCATTAAATAACCCACAGAGGTGTTGATATGCCGTTAAACAAAAATCAAACTCATACTCAAAATCTGACTAAATCAACCTTCTCACTATAACCAAAAATTAAAAAAATAGCTTAAAACCCCACCTTTTTGGCATTAAATAACCCACAGAGGTGTTGATATGCCGTTAAACAAAACTCAAACTCATACTCAAAATCTGACTAAATCAACCTTCTCACTATAACCAAAAATTAAAAAAATAGCTTAAAACCCCACCTTTTTGGCATTAAATAACCCACAGAGGTGTTGATATGCCGTTAAACAAAACTCAAACTCATACTCAAAATCATACTCAAAATCTCACTATAACCAAAAATTAAAAAAATAGCTTAAAACCCCACCTTTTTAGCATTAAATAACCCACAGAGGTGTTGATATGCCGTTAAACAAAACTCAAACTCATACTCAAAATCTGACTAAATCAACCTTCTCACTATAACCAAAAATTAAAAAACTAAACTAAAAACTCACGTGAACTTGCCCTCTCTGAGGCATTTTCCATCACAACCCTCAGTGTTTCAAGCTCTAGTACTTTAATGTCTGTCTGAATCTTGTCCTACAGTTGGAGAGTTTCTCGCTTAAACCTTGTATGGGCGGGGGAAGATAGCCGCGTAGGAAGAACTCAAGTTTTGTCCGATCCAGCGGAACGCAGTGATGCCACATCATCGAGAAATTATTGTTTTCCCTAACAGTTGCCCGAAAACGTGCATTATGGTCCTTGTCAAATTCGCTGTCGCCACTGTCGCACGAACCTGGCAATTTCTAAGGCAATTTCCATCAAATCCCTCAGTGTTTCAGTCTGTGATGTTTGCCTGGATGTTGTCGTTTAGTTGACGCAGCGTTTGATGCTTGTTCAGCTCAGCTTTTTCCTTGGCATAACCACATAAGGAAGGACTCACTGTTTGTTAGATCCGGGAAACGTGGTGGTCAGTTTTTTGTGCAACTGTTCACACTCCACCCACGTCTATTGAACAGGTGAAGAGGCTCATCCCTTGTTTCCTGTTTAGGTTGTGGTTTCCGGTTTTTCTCTTTTCCCAATCTTTTCACTCTTACGTAGCCCCCTGCGCATCAGTAGTGCTTTCGCCTTGCTTGAGGTGATATGATTAAAAAAAAAAAACTGTTACAAATTATTCTTTTTCCTAAAATCTGCCTGGAAAAGCGGGATTGTAATCTTTGTGTTATGAGTTTTACCTTATTTTATACTGAAACAGATTGATACAATTGTAAAATTCGTTTGGGGTGATATCCGAGAGATTCACATCTGTCAAAATTGCCTTCGAGTTGATGTGCTTGGATCTTCTTTTTTGTTACTTCCCTTTATTCGCTAAAATTCTCTTTCTTTATTAATTTGTTGTAGAGTGACTGACACCCCTGCATCACTCTCAATAATTGAATGGCCTATGTACTGAAATGGTCTATTTAAGTAAAGAATATTAGCATTAGAGACGTACTATTTGAGTGTCATTCAAGTAATATTCGGACTGATTACTTCGGCGACTATTGCGATGTAAACCCCTCTTCTGTCTTGTCTGACATTGTAAATATTATACTGTTCTGTGTATAAGCGTTTAGCATCGGATATTATGCTAAATAATACTGCAGTAAATTTTTTGATGTATCGTATCCACCTCGGCAATAAAACATAATCGAATGTTGTATACAACTACGTGGGAGGTCAATTCTTCTTCTATGTGCCTTGTCCTTTCAGGACGTAGACGATCATGACCTTCCACGTCTCCCTATCGCTGATGGCTCTTAGCACGTTTTCTCCTGTTACATCTCGCAACCCCCGTTCTGTCATCCACCTGCTCAGGCCCTTCAAATATGTTACCCGCTGCCTTCCTCTGTCTCTTTTTTTCTTCTGTCTGGCCTGTTAGTATCAGGTTCTCCAAGCCCTCCTTCCTCATTGCACGTCCCAGGAACTTTAGTTGTCTCTCCCTGATGCTCACTACTAATTTCCTTTTCGTTTCCATCCTTTCCAAAAGCTCGTAATTGCTCATATGCTCGGTCCATGATATCCGCAGCATCCTTCTGTAAAACCACAGTTCAGTTACTTCAAGATTTTCCTTAATATTTGATGATATTGTCCAACATTCACTGGCCATGTTGAGGAACAGATATCGCATAGCAATCTAGTACTCTCTTCTTTGTTTCTGTGTCTTAGTACTTTACTCAGTTTCTGGAACGCGTCCTTCGCCATGCTAATTCGTCTTCGGATCTCTGTGTTGCACTTTCCGTCTTCTGTTAGAACACTTTCCAGGCATTTAAATTTTTGTACCTGCTTGATTTTAGTATCCACCACCTGTATTTGGCGTTTTGGGTTGCTCTTTTTGTTGATGGCGATGCATTCGATTTTCTTGCAGTTTATTTGTTGCAGTTACTTTTTTTGTCACTCTCTTCAACTACCTTCTGTAGGAGGTCTAGTGGTTTCTTTACTGTGTCTGCAATCAACACTGTACCATCAGCGTCGTGACCTCCAATGACAAATCCTGGCATGACATCTAGGGTTCTCAAAATACTGAACTGTAACTCTCAAAACATGGAGAATCCCCAATACCGTAATGCCGACGATATTAGTCAGTTAAGTGCCATAAGTGATACACGCTTTAGGCGATCATGTGTCTTTAGACTGACTGGGCAGATGATTTTCTCACAGTAGGTTGCCATTGCTTTCTGCGGTAGATTGGTTGCTAGCCAAGGCTGTAGAACGCAATCTGGCATATTATTTAACCCAAAACTGGAAGGAAGAGACGGATTAATACCTTTCCCAAGGGTATTTGCGCGTAAGTGAATGCGAGAAATTCAACTGGAATTCGAACTCGGCTTCCCCGATTTGTCGTTCCGAGTCGATGTCCACTGCACCACAACAATATACTCGTTGAATTTGAGTTATTGGCCTTTGATTTTGGTAGAAAGATTTCATGACTTGTGTTCGCACATTCACAGGATTAATTTCCAAATTCCATTGCTAATATATCTGAAGGAAATCTAAAAATGCAGTAAACAAAAAAGTTAATAAATCATAAATAATCTAGTGATATATGCTTATTAACTATTACACCATGTCGAATACCCCAAATAATTTTCTTAGATGTGCCCAAAAGTATGATGCTCCCAGTGAGCATTAAACTCACTATTCAGTCTTAATGCTATTTTAATATAACGTCCAAGCGTACAGCATTACCTGGCCCAGAAATTGAAATCGCAGTTTCCACGGAGCTCGATGGGATAAACAAGACATATATAATACAAATCATTCTATTTAATTATTTATTCAGTAAACAGTTCAAGAAAAATAAGTTGGGGGTCTCTGTGTTGAGAGCGAATGAAGATACTTTAAGATAAATTAGTTTTGATTTCTTCATCAAAGATTTTGCAATTAAAAAATATTATTCGAAAAGGGCTTTTTACATTTCAAATGAATGCGAACCGATCTGGAAATAATTTGCTAATGTGAGTCAGTGATATTTAGTATTAAATTAATAAAGATGAAGTTGCGAGATTTGGCCAGGGGTTGTTTGAACTAAAAGTAAATTGATTCACTATCAGTTCTACATGCGCATTTATATCGTGTCAGTTAAGCAACAGGCGCCGGTGAGAGATTGTTGTAATTGTGCCAAGTAGCGTCCTTTAAGGCATCTCGGAGTGACGGAGGGAATGAGGTTACTTGTCAGTACCCAGCTCCTCTCTAAATAAAACTAGATTATTTGCATTATTTACCTTCCGACTTATAACATATTTATTGATAATATCAAAACCTTTCGCTGTATCCTCGAACTTCTTCAGATCATCGATTAGTGAATTTCGAACAACCTTTTATTTAATCTACGTTACGGTCTCCTTGTCTAGAAATAACACGTCATTTTATTTTTTTTTAAATCTTCACCGCATGAAAATCAATAACAATAAGTGTTACAGAAAATTAAAGGGAATGAGAAAACTGTTGCGACCAAGTGAATGATTTAAGACATAACAAACCGTGTTATAGAAATATTGTATATTCAACAATAAATACAACAGAAGATCAAGAAGTGGCCTATCATATTGGCTAGACGAAATCATAACAGCCATGTTTTATCTATAAATTTTGGAGATGGGGGTTGCAGTTATTTCTACTTGGAGTGGAACAAAAACTGTATTTTCTGTATAAAAAAAATGCCGATTCTACCGTAAAATGGATAAATGAGTTAAAAATTGATAGAGAAAGACGCGTGTAAGTGAATGCAGGGCATTCAACTAGAATTCGAGCTCGGCTCCCCGATTTCTCGTTCCGAGCTGATATTCACGGCACTACAACGCACATCCGTCAAAAAACGCTTACAGCACCTGGTATTCGCAAGCGGTTACCCATCTAAATACTGACCAGGCTCAACGTTGGTGATCGGACGAGAACCGATGTATTCAACGTGATATGACCGTAAGCTTTTCCAAAAACACTCTACGTCCAAGTGTTAATGTTGTGGATTCCGGTTTAGAAACTACACAAAATAATAAATAACAAAATCAAATATGGAGATAGAAAATATAAGTTATATTGAACAAAAATATACAAACTGGAACACGGGTTAGTCAATTCCAGGAATACTATTAGTAGAAATTAATATGTACAGTCTTGCATGTCAGGGTAATGAGTCTTTCTCCAAATAACTCCAACAAACTCTGCACCAACTTACGGACCAACTTACTAAATTCTGTATAACTACTTCGCAATTACAACTGCCGTTCTCTGTATAGGCAGGATTATATGTACACCTCAGGCGAGTCCATTCTTATGTGCAAAAAAGGGTGATCCCCAACAGTTAATACGTTCTCTAAGACGAATATTGCAACATGAAAAGTACCTATCCAGACTCTCGTCTGTCAAAAGTGTAGGAAATTTTTGTTTATCAAACACTGATCTAACCAGTTATCTGTATGGTCATAACTGAAAAACTATTAATAAAATATGAAGGATATCTTGATATAATTCATTTGGTATTCAGGAGCAGAAAAAAATCAGCAAAAATCAAGATGGCCTGAAGGTTCATTTGGTCCCGATGAGGGCCCCAAAAAAAGAAAAAAAGAAAAAGAAAAGAATGAAAACACACAACCGGAAGTTCCTGTTTGCTATGTCTGCGGAAATGTATGTCAGTCAGTATTGGTTTCAAAAGTTACTACCGGTCTCATGACCGACAACAGCAAATTACATTGAAAAGTTAGCGATGATCACGCTTGCTCTTTTAACAAGCCATTATATATATATATATATATATATATATATGTGTGTGTGTGTGTGTGTGTGTGTGTGTGTGTGTGTGTGTGTGTGTGTGTGTGTGGAGTGTACGCGCGTGTGTGTGTGTGTGTGCGCGCGCAGTCATGCGCAATTCAAAGTTACACTTAGTAAATTACAAGATATATATATATATATATATATATATATATATATAATATGAGTAACGGTTACTAATGGAAGCACATTCAACGGTTAGATATTTACTTTAAAAAGGGCTCAATGCAAAATTAGAGCATAAATATATGGTAATTATTATTATTATTATTATTATTATTATTATTATTATTATTATTACTGCATACACCAACTACATAGCTATAAAGTTTCGGTGCTAAAAAACCATCATCGGGATTATAATAATTACCATATATATATATATATATATATATATATATATATATATATATATATATATATATATATATATATTCATTTTGGCTGAGTAGAAAAATGTCAGTTAATAACTGACAAAGTTCGGCATGTGTTTCGTTGTGTTTTCATGTTATTTTTCAGTTAAGTTGCGTACTGTGTTTCAGACTCAAACAGTGTTTCACTCTTTTAGTAAATATAGGTTGTCCTATTTTCGTAAAGATTCAGTTGTATGCAAGTTCAAATGCCGTTGTAAGTTCGGGTAGTCCAAGACGGTCTTTAAGTATCATTAAAGCTCTTCACGACTCGGCCATCGGATAACATTTGCTTGAGAGTTACGACTGTGCCGCTTGGCATGAGGATGCGGCCTATCATTTCCGTGTTCTGGAGGCTGTGTACTTAAAAATACATTCAGCCTTCATTCGATCCTTACGACTGTTGCAGGGTATGTGAGTCCTTTTTTTTTTTCCTGTTATTGCTCTTTGTGGAACTTTACGTTTACACCCACCATACATTTTAATTAATTTTGATTAAAATTTAATTTTTAAGCGAATTCCACCTTCCCTTCTTCAATTCATATTTGTATCCTGTCTATCATATAAAATTCTGCCAGTGAGTACTTTTGATAATGTGTTAACCGAAATAGTATTAAAGTCTTATATACATTATAACGCTAATTCTATTTAAATCCGACTTGTTTTTTTTTTCTGCGGGTACAAGTCTCTTTATATATATATATATATATATATATATATATATATATATATATATATATATATATCCGAGTGAATCCAGGACGAAGGAAGAATTCTTACAACGTCCAAAACATTAATTTAAAACAGTGCTCGATATATAATATATAGAGCTGTGAATATTTATTATAAATTATATTTTAGAACATGTACATAATTATTCTATATATATCCGCTACAAAGGTACGTTCGTTTCGACATTAAAACTTCAATGTCTCGTCAGGCGGTGTGTAAAGTAATGGAAATCCTCCTTCCTTATACTTTGTTTAGTTTGAGGTGTTGGTGGGGGTTAGTGATGGAGGAATAAGTCTCTGACCGTTCCCACTGAAACACCCTCTCCAAAAATTCCAACGGTCCGCTATCACTAATCAGCAACACCCTAAACTAAACTAAATATAAGGAAGGAGGATTTCCATTACTTTACACACCGCCTGACGAGACATTGAAGTTTCAATGTCGAAACGAACGTACCTTTGTAGCGAATATATATAGAATAATTATGTACATGTTCTAAAATATATATATATATATATATATATATATATATATATATATATTACATTAAAATAATATTTTCATAAAAAAATGATGCTTTAAATAATACATAAAAATTAAGAATATAATACATACATGCAAGTAAAGTAAATAATATCAACCGCAAAATTGATTACAATCAAGCTATACTTTCGTTGAGACTAAGTAGAAACGTGACAACAGCATGTCTAAATGTTCACCACATTTTCAAATCGGAAATGTCTGCAAATATTTTATTCATACACATATACACTTACATTAACTGACTTTACCGAACAACAAACACACACATTCATAAACTTTATCATCCAAAATATTTCTCACGCATGTATTTAAAAAAATGTCCATTGTTTTAATACACTTGACGCGCGTATTATTCCGCACACTTTCATTTAAACTGACAAGCGTTTCTATACATACATACATACACATAAAAATATTCTACACACATACATTTAAAAATAATCATCTTTTGCTTTAATACGCGTGACACATATTTGACGAATTAGAAAATGAACGCCATGAACGCTATATCACAATGTTCCATCTCTGAAGAAGCTTTAATAAAAGTGAAGCAATTTAGATTGAAATACGTTTCTTACTTTATTCTATCATATATATATATATATATATATATATATATATATGTAACTTTAATCCAAAAGGTAAGCAGGTAGGTAAATCCCCAAAACCCTATCCTAATTAATATTAATTACATTAATATTAAAATTGATCAAGGTGGAGGGCTCAATGCAATTTATATTCAAATTACAGAGTCAATTATAAAATCAAATAAAATTCAGATGTTCAAATTCGTTGGACGGCCATTTCTACGAGAACATTCTCGCGTCCTCAGCAAACGAATTTTATTTAAAAAAAAACAAATGACAAAATGAACATAGATATTATACTGGCGTAAGTTCAAACAAAGATTCTTCACGGAAAATTAAAGGGGTGGGATTAATAAGAAAGCAGACATATTCTTATTTTTAGATTTATTGACAACCCCTACCCCTTAACTTAGTCGGGAGTTAAAAGTTGAAATTTAGCCTTGTCTCGGCGAAAGAAATGGTAGCATGGAGAAGAAAATGAAAAGAAAGAAAAAAAAAGGGAAAGAAACAAAAAAGTGGGAGAAGGGGTGGTTGACAGGGAAGTGAGCTAAGAAAAAAAAATCTACTTCCTTAGAAACAAGGGAAATTGCTGTTAATCGTGTTGAAAAATCAATCATAGCGGTTTTTAGTTTAAATAAATGGGAAAAATTTTATAGAAACAAATTGTTTTAGGAAAGATTTAACATACAAAACCAAATTTAAATATAAATTTCAAAATTAGATTTAAATTAAAAAAAAATTTTAAATTATAAAAATTAAAAAACAATTAATAAAACAAAAAAAATATAAAAAAAATAAAATAAATATAAAGAATAAAAAATAAAATAATTTTAACTTAAGGAGTATATCAATTCAACGAGTGTACTCTCTCTCTCTCTCTCTCTCTCTCTCACACACACACACACACACACACACATATATATATATATATTAAAACACACAACAAGACACACACACGCACACACAACCATACGCACACACAACCACACGCGTACAAAAGCCTACACACACACACACACATATATATATATATATATTAAAAAAGGATTAATTCAAAGATGTTGAATGGCCATTTCGATATGAAGATCCCCACGGGGGACAACACATCACCTCAGCAACAGAAAAATCCTTTCAGAAACTGGAGAAAAATTAGTCTACTTTTCCTTTTTAAATAGATTGCAAAGAAATTCCCTTTTTTTTCCTTTTTATTTTTATTTTTATTTTATTTTATTTTTTAATTTCTTTGCAATCTATTTAAAAAGGAAAAGTAGACTAATTTTTCTCCAGTTTCTGAAAGGATTTTTCTGTTGCTGAGGTGATGTGTTGTTCCCCGTGGGGATCTTCATATCGAAATGGCCATTCAACATCTTTGAATTAATCCTTTTTTAATATATATATTTGCTCTGTAATATTTTATTACATGGAGCTCTCTTCCTGTATCATTTTTTAATATTAAAATAAAATTTTTAATATTAATTAGGATCGGGGTTTTGGGAATTTACCTTCCTGCTTTTTTCCCTTGGATTGAAGTATCTGAATTAAAATATATATATATATATATATATATATATATATATATATATGCACATACACACAAATACACTTTCCTGAACATAATTTATTTAAAAAGCTAAAGGATATTCGCAATTTACGAGTTAAATTCGATTTTAATTATATTTGAAGACTTTAAGAAACTAATTTAAGGCGCCTTAGTATGAAAGGAACGAAAATTTATTATATTTATTTATATTTATCCATGAACTTCGTATTACACACTTAAAGACACTGTAAACAGACCGAACTATAACTAAGCAGTTCTAAAAGAAAGAACTAGATGAGAACATCCGTAGACATGGTCAACGGAACGAAAACAAACCTCCCGCATAGATTGAATAAAGAAATCAGTTCGAAATTCCCTGAAGGTTACTCGGACAAAGAGATACCTGTCGGAAGGCACAACAATAATATCGAGGTAGTTCACAATTTTAAGATTGGAAGAAACTTCAACCTTAAAACTGAGATAATTTAGGGCTCTAATGATCTTTTTTATGGATTCTATTCGTAAAGGGTCCATTGCTATTGGGGAACGAAAAAATAATTGTAATGTTCAACCAATCTACCGCAGAAAGCAATGGCAACCTACTGCGGGAAAATCTTCTGCCCAGACAGTCATGTCTCTTTCGAGACATGATCGCCCAAAGCGTGTTTCACGTATGGCACTTAACTGACTGATTTATTATTAACGAAAATATAGCCAACTTAGGGCAAAGGCGTATTTTTCTACTTTATAGTACTCCACAATTAAACTAACACATTTATCACAGCGCACCATTTTTAATTTTTTAATCTCTATATATAAAAGACAAGATGTTTATCTGTCTGTTTGTCTGTCTGTCCTTTATACAAATCCACATTTTTTTCCCGATTCTAACCAAGCTTCACACAAATATTTTTTAGGCATCCGGTCAGGTCACCGGCTATTTATTTTTTTTCCGATTTCCCCCCGATATCGGAAATCGATACCCCGATATCTGATCAGGTCTGATCAAGATCAGGATTTCAGCCCTTTTATTGTGGTTCTTGCTACAGAATTTGCTCTAAGTTGGTAAAATTATAGTTTTTAGTCTCAAATATTAGTAAACCTTCTCAGACGACTCATTTTTCCTGATATCGGAAATCGATACCCTTGATATTCTATCGAATCTGATCAAAAACAATTTATCCAGCCATCAATATGGCTCATTTTCTCAAATTTTACTCCTGATAGGCACGATAAGTTTTCATGGACTTACTTAGGTTAGTTTATCCTTGGATGACATATGAAAATCGATACCCCGATATCCTATCGGGTCTGATCAAAATCAGATTTTCATCCCTTTTATTTTGGTTTTTACTTCGAGTTTTGCTCTGAGTAGATATAATTGTAGTTCTTAGTCTCAGCCATGATACCATTTACTCAGAGGACTTATTTAGCCTTCAAAATTCAGTTTACGACGAAAAAAACATTTGATATCGATACCAGGAAATCAAAATTTGACTTACATCTATTCATTTTACTTTCAGTCTACGGTTTCGCTTTAACTGGAAACAACTATTGCTTTTTAGTCTTTCGTGCCAACGTCCAAAGAATCTGAGCTCCAGGACCATAGATTAGTTTTACAACTTTCATTACACTCGAGCAACGCCGGTCTATACTGCTAGTAATCTGTAAAATGTACTTTCATCAGACAGCAATACCTCCGATTGGGAGGTTGTGAAGGGCACGGAAACACTTCTTAATTACTGTTGTTCCCAGGTCCACCCTGACCCGGAGTGGTAGCACCTGTTAGGGTCCCAGCTATGGGCAAATAGTTAACCCCCAAATTGGGGTCAAAGCACTATGAAAGTATAAAAACAAACTTTCATAGAGATATATACATAAAATAACTCTTTTATAGAAAAATATACATTATTTAAGGAAAATATGATCAACAATACATTTTTGAAGGAAAAAAATTATTAGCATGAGAAATTTCGAAGAAAAGAAATTATTACCATAATACATTTTGAAGGAAAAAATATAACCAGCAATACAATTTTGAATACAAAGCTAGAAGATATCTTCAGTTTTCTAAAATAAAAGAAGTAAAATAAAAATAAAAACTTTTCATCAAAATTTAAATTAACCTTCTCACTATAAGTGAACATTAAAAAAATGCGTTAAAACCCTGCCTTTTTGGAATTTAATAACCTACAGAGGTTAATATATCTAATGTTTTAACCAGTACCTGGGTGTACCCGCTCAGGTTCCCCACGTTAAAAAAGACCTTGTGTCACATCTCTCTCAAGTGGGGGAGAATAGTAAATAGCCCTACAGAGGTTGATATACCTGCGCTCCGCCTTCGAGCTGGGGTCCAGAATGACCAAAATAAGACCAGTTTAAGACCAGTTTAGAGCGGTTTTGAACCTATCCACCGCGGTGGATGGGTAATGTTTTGACCAGTACCTGGGCGTACGCGCTCAGGTTCCCCACATTAAAAAAAAGACTTTGTGTCACATCTTTCTCAAGTGGGGGAGAAGAGTAAATATCCCTACAGAGGTTGATATACCTGGGCTCCGGCCTTCGGGCTGGTGTCCAAAATGACCAAATTAAGACCGAATAACAGCAGTTTACGACTAGTTTAGACCGGTTTTGAACCTATCCACTGCTGTGGATAGGTAATGTTTTGACCAGTACCTGGGCGTACGCGCTCAGGTTCCCCACATTAAAAAAAAGACCTTGTGTCACATCTTTCTCAAGTGGGGGAGAAGAGTAAATATCCCTACAGAGGTTATATGCTATTAAACAAAACTCAAACTCTAACTTAAAGTCTACCTTCGGGATCACCATTAGCTGTCATATCGTGTACACTAACCTTGTTTTTGATCTGACATCTTTCATTTTTACCTTTAGGAAAAATATCTACAAAACTCAGGGAGCCAAATTTTGATTTTTTTTTATAGTTTCACCCCAGACAAGGTGATAAAGACACTAAGACGCAATATGATACAAAGAGTGAAAAGAATAATAAGACTTTAGTGAGGAATGGTGAGGAAAAAACAATAAAGCAAAAGAATTCAGGAAGACACACTCCACCCACGTCTTTTGAACAGGTGAAGAGGTTCATCCCTTGTTTCCTCTTTAGGATGTGGTTCCCGGCTTTCTTTCTTTCTTTCCAATCTTCTTTCACTTTTTGTTTCTTTTTTCTTTTTTTTTTTCTTTTTTTTTTTTGTTCTCAATTGGAGTAGATAGGCTTAACTATCGCCCGGCTCACACTCCACCCACGTCTTTTGAACAGGTGAAGAGGCTTATCCCTTGTTTCCTGTTTAGGATGTGGTTCCCGGCTTTCTCTTTTCCAATCATTTTACTCTTAAGTAGCCCCATGCGCATCAGTGGCGTCATATTCTTACTTGGGGTGATATGATTAGAAAAAAAAACAGAAAATAGCGAATGGCGTTACATTTAAATTTTTGAAGATTGTAGGTGGCAGGAAAAAAGGAATCGGAGTTCTACTAGCGAGAAATGAAATTATTAGAATAGAACTTGTTTCATCTCGCTATTTCAACAGTAAAACGGTGATACAGAGTTGCCGATCGAGTCAGTCAATTAAGTGTCAAATGTGATAGACGCTTGGACGACCATGTCTTGAAAGACACTTGATTGACTGGAAAGAAAATTTTATAGCAGAAGGTTGCTATTACTTTCTGTGGTAGACTTGTTGTCAAACAATGCTATAGAACCCAATCTGTACTGTTATTTAACCGATAGTTGGAGGGAGAAGAGACGGATTCATACCTTTCCCAAGAGTATTTGCGCGTAAGTAAATGAAACGGATTCAAATGGAAATCGAACTCGGCTATTCCGACTTCTCGTTCCGAGCCAATATCCGCTGCATCTTCTTCTTCTTCTATGTGCCTTGTCCCTTCAGGACGTAGGCGATCATGGCCTTCCACTTTTCCCTATCCCTGGTGGCTCTGAGTACGCCTTCTCCTGTTACACCATGCAATCCTCGTTCCATCATCCACCTGATTAGGTCCTTCAAATATGTTATCCGTTGCTATCCCTGTCTCTTTTTCCCTCTGTCTGGCCTGTTAATATCAGATTCTCAAAGCCCTCCTTCCTCATTGCGTGTCCCAGGAACTTCAGCTGTCTCTTCCTGATGCTAAGTATTAATTTCCTTTTTGTTTCCATCATTTCCAAAACCTCATCATTGCTCACATGCTCGATCCATGATATTCGCAGCATCCTTCTGTAGAACCACATTTCAGTTGCTTCAAGTTTGTCCTTGTTGCATCACAACGCTTAAATTCGTGCAATCGAGCCACTGAAGAAAAAAGGCGTTTACATTGAACTATTTCGACGGCAAAAAGATGAGACCTTGATGCCAATCTAGAAGCACGAGTAAGTCCATGTGGTCGGGGTACCAGGTTAAGAAGCTCGTAAGAGCTGTTGCCACGAAAATATTTGTAGAAAAGACAAAGGGAAGCCACAACACAGTGGCGAGGAAGTAATTAAAGTCGAAATGCCGAGTCAGAATTGATTACACTGCAGACCCTTCTTTGAATTTTGTCAAAAATCTCGAGATATGTAACACGAGCCCTAAACCAGATATGGCGGCAATATACTGCACAGAGAAATAGTAAATTTATAAATGTACATGATGAGGCTGACAATGCCAGGCTCCCGCCACACACTGTAGAAGGTATTCATAATGCCTGGATTGATGTTATATTCCTTTTTTTTTTCTTAAAAGCTTTTCATCAAAAGCAAGGTTGTTTGCTGCAAGTTACTAAGTTGTCTTAGCGAATGTTTCAAAGCTCTCAACTAAATTACAAATTATCGCACGTTAGCAATCCATTAAACACGAGATTACTTTAACAAACTTGCTAAAAAGCCTTCAAGAA
Organism: Ascarosepion bandense; assembly: GCA_037127315.1. Classification (NCBI taxonomy): domain Eukaryota; kingdom Metazoa; phylum Mollusca; class Cephalopoda; order Sepiida; family Sepiidae; genus Ascarosepion; species Ascarosepion bandense. The sequence continues at coordinate 1,870,318 of JBBBDQ010000637.1, forward strand.
AAATTCACATTTGATTAATGTAACGATTATGCGAACCCCCTTGACATGTTGCAAGCATCAAATCTGTCAGGTGATAAATTAAACTTAATAAAGGGGAATTGAAATGAAATCCACATCGCCTCAACCAGAAATGTCAATTTGCGAACGAAGATTTTGGAAGGTAACATACGTACGTTATATTCTCCAGTATCATTTGCCCTTTTATAACGGCACATGCCATTTTCTACCTATTGAGGTTAGGTGCCGTGGATTTAAGCGTTTCCTTCCTTTTTAAGATGGGCATCACTGGTCCTTCTTACCTCTTGGCCAGCGATTCAGATAAGGGCTTACGGTCATATCACGCTGAAAAACCCGAGTCAAGTTCGATCACGATCAGCGAAGTTACGCAACAAGAGAACCTACAAGGGTGGTCGCTTGGGAAATAGCAGGTGCTATAAGTTTGGATGTGTGGGTGGTTTAATGAATACAGCTGGTAAATGGAAATGGGAGAGCCGAGCTCCAATTCCAGTTGGGTACGTTGTATTCACTTACGCGCAAATACGCTCTTTCACCCCAGCTATGGGTTAATTATTAAAACGGTACGATTACCGAAACAACGTTGAGCAAGGTCAGTACATAGATGGGTAACCGCTTGGGAATACTAGATTCTGTGATTTGGGATGTGCGGGTGGTGTAATGCATAATGACTCGGAAGTCTTAATCGAGGAGCCGACGTCCAGCTCAACATGAGTTCGTCATATTCACTTACACGTAAATACCATTAAAAAATGAACTAATCCACCTCTTCCCTCACCTATGGGTTAATTAGTAAGACATTAAATCAGTATTATCTTTAAAATATTCTTACAACCCAAATACATTTATGGGCTTTAAATAGCCTATAATAGGTTGATAATCCATAACAAAACGAACCAATAAAAAATAAAACATTCACATAAGCTGACCAGAAAGATAACCCGTTCTTTTTCCCCGTTCCTTTTTTCTTCGATTGGCCCTGTAAGTATCAAATTCTCCAAGGCCTCTTTTTTCATAATGTAACCATTTAAATTGTCTCTTTTTATTCTAAGCATAAGTATTTATTTTCCTTAAAAGTTCCTCATTTCTCACAATATCCATCCATAGTACTCATTTAGAGATGCATATCTCTGTTATGTCTGACGCAAGTTACGTCTTGATGTCTGCAGAAATTATCCTGAAATCACTGTTATATAAAATATATATGAAATTATATAGCGGTTCAACGATCGTTTCTTTGTTTCTAACTTTGGAAATTAGAAATTATAGATGCCTCTATCTGACTGTGTGTAAGTTTTCTTTTTGTATGGATTTCCCTTAATACTTCATTGCTTACGCGCTTCTTACATTGTATTCTCAGAATGCTTCTGTAGAACTACTTTGCTGTTATCTCTAGTTTCTCTTCGTCTTTGAGAGATTTCCCTGCATTCACTACCATATAGGAAGATTGATATTACATATCAGTTAAGCACTCTTTTCTTTGTATTCTCAGCATCCTTCTATAGAACCACATCTCTGTTGCCTGAAGTCTCCTCTTCATCTGAGAGGAAATTGTCCAGCATTCACTGCCATATAAGAGGATTGATATTACATATCAGTTAAGCACTCTTTTCTTTGTATTCTCAGCATCCTTCTATAGAACCACATCTTTGTTGCCTGAAGTCTCCTCTTCATCTGTGAGGAAATTGTCCAGCATTCACTGCCATATAAGAGGATTGATATTACATAGCAGCTAAGCCCTATTTTCTTTGTATTCTCAGCATCCTTCGATAGAACCACATCTCTATTGCCTCAAGTCCCCATCTTCATCTGTGAGGAAATTGTCCAGCATTCACTGCCATATAAGAGGATTGATATTACATAGCAGTTAAGCCCTATTTTCTTTGTATTTTCAGTATCCTTCGATAGAACCACATCTCTATTGCCTCAATTCCCCATCTTCATCTGTGAGGAAATTGTTCAGCATTCACTGCCATATAAGAGGATTGATGTTACATAGCAGTTAAGCACTCTTTTCGTTGTATTCTCAGCATCTTTAAATCGAACCACATCACTTTTGCCTCAAGTCTCCTCTTCAGCTGTGAGGAGATTGTCCAGCCTTAACTGCTATGTATGTTGCTGATAGTCAGTCAGTCAGTCAGTCAGTCAGTAAAGCGCTTTACTTGACTTGGGTGACCATGTCGTGAAAAAGACATAACTGACTAGGCAGAGAACTTTCCCGCAATAGGTTGACAGTGCTTTCTGCAGTTGACTGTTTGCCAACCAATGCTATAGAACCTTATCTGTTCTTTTATTTAACCCATAGCCGGAGGGAGAAGTGCAGAATTAATACCTTTCCCAAGTGTGTTTGCGCTTAAATAAATGCAACGAATTCGACTGGAGTTCGAACTCGCTTCTACGATATTACGTAGTTATAAATTTCATTGTCTCAAACGAAATTTTCCTGTTTTTTATTACTTTGCTTAGCTTTCGGGGGGCATTTCAATGCGAGTTCATGTTTTGTTGTCACATTTTCTATCTTCTTTTAAAACATTTCCCAGATAATTATATTTCTGACTCTCGAATGGCATGTCCTCTTCGAGGAAAGTGCACATTTCTACACCGATTCTTTTCGTTTTTTTTTTTGTTTTTTTTTGTTTTTTTTGGGGGGGGGGTATTTTATTCGGCTTGTTTCGGTGAGAATAGTTAGCTAGTGCTTTTCGCGCCACGATGTCACCTTGTCGAGAGCCCTATATTCGCACTAACTGACAGTGTTTGAATCCACAGTAAAATATTATCTTTTTCCAAAGAACCCTTTTTACGTCTTCGGTGAATCCTAACTTTACTTTCGACCGATTCTCATCACCCCTCTCTTGTCAAAGATGATAACGGATATAAGAGCCACAGCCAGTTTCACTGAAAAGTGAAGGAGTAGTATGATAGTTTTCTCATTTGTACTAAAACAAAACGAGAAAAAAAGAAAAGACGAGATAGTTCACTTAATAGTAATAAAATTTTTATGCTGTACCGTCAATTACTCTTCTTTCTTTCCAGTCAATCAAGTGTCTTTCAAGACATAATCGTCCAAAATTCTTTTTATTTATTATCTTCAAATTGCCATGATATTTTGGAGAATATATTGAAGTAATTTTACGTTGAATACTAGACTGGCTACCACCAAAGGCTAGAGAATCCAATATTAGTTTTATGCAACAGGTCATTTAGCCCCGCGTTAGTTATCAGGGATAGTTCCTCGTAGTCATTAACACAATCCAATATAAAAATGCTTATAGGGTCACAATTACGTAAAATATAGTCGTACTACTGAAAAAAAATCATATAATCTCCATTACAATGTCCATTAAATCAAAACTTGAACTGAATATATTCATTGCAATGAAAATAATAATAAATTTGTTGCATAAACATGTTTTAAATTGTAGATGAAAGACAACAATACATTAATATAGACACATTTTAGTCATTAAAAATAGTCGCATTATAGAAAGATATTACATTAGCTAACCCTCATAATTACAGAAATAAAGAATTATATATATATATATATATATATATATATATATAGTGTATCAAGGCAGCAGATAATTTTCTAACCATATACTGTTAAATATAAGAGACAATGAATGTCTGTTATGTTTAATCATGAGCCGTTCTAAACACCGTATTTTGGCTTTAATTTCAGGTGAAAATAAAGACAAAAATTCTCCAGCATTTGGATAATTTTTATTAAACTGGTTCTAAGCTTTCGGGTCACATGAGCCATCTTCAGAGAGGGTACAAGGACGTTAACATAAAAACATCCACCATCAACGACGATTCCATCATCTGTTGACATAAAACTTTGCTAAGCAACGATAACGTTTACCAAGAACAGCAAACGCAGTTTTTATGTTAACGTCCTTGTAGACGTGAAAATTATCCAAAATTATCTAATGAACGCTAGGAATTTGTCAACCGTTATATTTGAAGCAGAGAAAATGTACAGTAATTTTTAGCAACACAGTTTTCCGGTTACATCTGCTACCATAACTCACACCCCTGATAATAATCTCGGAAAGTGGTTGAAAGTACTTGGGTACCTTAAGAAATGAATGAAAATAGCATCTGTCGACGTTACAGCTTATTTCTGACATCTTTTGATTGTAATATGCGAAAGATTACCCGTGAGTATGAACGGATTTTATTCAAAATATGCAAACATAGAGTTTGCAATTTTTTTTTTTTTTAATCTGGCTTATATATATATATATATATATATATATATATATATATATATATAAGCCAGATATATAAATATATATATATATATATATATATATATATATATATATAGTGTCAATAAATTCATTATGCAGTTACTTACGGTAAAAATAAAGACAAAGCAATTAATAATGAACAATCCAGAAATTTATTATTAAAATCGTTCTGGTTAATTCTGATTAATAAGAATAAATAATTACCGGTGTTGTCTGAACTGCAATCCACCTCTTTCAATGCATTCCCTACGAAAGAATGCTTCGATAAATGTTACGATACAAATGGTTTTGACGGCCTAATCTTCAAATGCATCTCGAATAAATTACTTACGGCCATAGATATTTCTCTGTTTCTTTGCAAAATCGAAATCTTTGACAATTCCCTATACATTTTAAGTCACTGTATAATGACTTCATTGCCACCATATATATATATATATATATATATATATATATATATATATATATATACTAGCAGTATAGCCCGGTGTTGCTCGGGTGTAATAAAAGTATTAAAACTAATCTATGGTCCTGGAGCTCAGACACTTTGGACGTTGGCACGAAAGACTAAAACAATAGTTGTTTCCAGTTAAAGCGAAACCGTAGACTAAAAGAAAAATGAATGGCTGTAAGTCAAATTTTGATTTCCTGGTATCGATATCAAATTTTCTGCACTATTGTAAGAACTGCAACCTTGAAACTTCTGAATATCGTTTCTTATATCTTTGTCTATGAATGTATCAAATTTGATTAAAATCGGACCACGCCTATAACCCGATTTTTTCTATTATCGATTTTCGATATTTATCGGGAGTACCTCGACACAAAACCTAGCTAAGAACATTCGCAGACGCTTGTAGCACAACTGTGTAAATTTCAAGAAAATTGGTTCAGCCGTTTCGTAGTCTATAGTTAACGGACACACACACAGACAAATTTCCATTTATAAATAAGTTTATGTATATATATATATATATATATATATATATATATATATAATTTGGAAATGAGATATTTATGCAACCTGATTTTCTAACGTTTTGAAACGTACAACAGGGATTTTTACGAACGCGCGACTGAAAGTTTAAAATTTCAAAATTAGGGAATTACTTTATGATCATAAACAATTTCATCCTGGTTTGTATGAACCTATAAATATATTTTTTCGTGTGTTCACATATAGACATTACTTCTAATCTTTAATTTTATTTATTTATTTATTTTTGTTGTGTAAATAGTATTGTGGCTAACTTTTCTTCTTGGCAGAAGACATCACCACTGTTGTAAGGTTTGTCTATCTTTATTATACTCTACGTTGTATCAGGTTCTTTGCTATTTTTTTATTTTAATTTCCAAGTGGTTAGCCAGTCTGGTACAATTTTTAAGATTTTCCAGCTTGAATGTAGATTTATGATTATTCCATCTGTTTTTAAAAGTACTTTTGGGGATCCTAAATATGTTTTTCTTTGCCCATTTGTATCATGTACTTCTGCTTTGTAAATAACCCCTTCTGTTTAACAAAGTCCGTCAAGTGAGCATTTGTTTTTGTCTCTACTGCTACATACTTTATTAACTTTATTAGCGATATTATTTTTTAAGTTATTTTTAAGTTTCTGGTGTTTTGTTTTTTATGTAATTTTCTAAGTTACTAGTACAATTATAACATAATTTAATTATATATATATATATATATATATATATATATTGCATGTTATTTTTAGAAGATACTCTTATTTGAGTAGACGCTCCGTTTATTGATTCATCGGATTGAATATTCTTGAAATTTTATTAAAGAAAAAGAAAACAAAGAAATGTATGATCTTTGGCAAAATTCAAACCTACGTCTCCATAAACTAAAAACAATAAAAAATATTTTCTTCTAAAAATACATAATTAAAAATAATAAATTAAAATATGTCGATTGTTAATCCATTTCGTAAATCTCTGATGATTTCCGTAACATTTCGTAAAGTTGGGGCTTTCAGAGCAGAAATGAATATTACGAGGAATTGGAAATTTGTGTTTATAATGCTTGATTCGGCTTCGTTTAGACTGCGAAATCATTCGTAGTTGATCGGTTGTCTTAAACAGCGTCAGATCAGTTGGCGGTTTTCCCTGTGTTGTTAGAGGTTCAAATCCTGTCGAATGATAGATAATTTCCTCACAAAATGTCTCACAAATATTCAGGCCGGTAGATATATAAATATAATGTTTAAATAAAAACAGAGTATCTCTATTTAGATACGAGTATATAATAAAAATAATTATAAACAAATATATTAAAATATGTCGGTTGTTAATCAATTTCGTAAGTCTCCGGAGATTTCCGTAACATTTCGTACAATTAAACAGCATATTTATTTATTTTCGTCTACTGGTATAGAGACATTCTTACAGGAAAATATGCGCTCTTCCGCAGGATTCGAACATGCGTTCTCCTAGGAGAAACCACTATTAAATCTCTCGGCTAGAAAGTGCGTCTAATCAAGGTTAAAAAGTGCCTTTAAATGCCTTTTTCTGACCAGCAATAGTAGTCAAGAAGTCAAAGCGTGTTAGTTCTAATGAGAGTTTAATCTAGAAAAAACTGTTCGGGCGAGCTTTTTATGTTGTCATAACTACATGAATTTAAGTGTACTACTAGATTGGAAGTTAGGTCTCACCACTTTATTGTTGAACTAGCTAGATTCAACCGTCATTTCTACTCTAACGATTTTTTTCTTGCAATTCCGAACTGTGGAAGTCCCTTCCAATTTCTTGCTCCCCTGATAACTGCAATCTTCAAAAGTTTCTGATATCTTGATGCTATTTCTTTTTTTCCCCTTTTCAATCTTCTCAATCAGTGACGAGCTTTTTCCCTGATTCCCTGAACATATGTATTTGCTCGTGTTACTAGATTGGCAATCAAGATTTACCGTTGAAATGGCATCAAGATGCAACCCTTTTACCGTTGAAATGGCATCAAGATCCAACCCTTTTACCGTTGAAATGGCATCAAGATCCAACCCTTTTACCGTTGAAATGGCATCAAGATCCAACCCTTTTACCGTTGAAATGGCATCAAGATCCAACTCTTTTCCCGTTGAAGTGGCATCAAGATCCAACCCTTTTACCGTTGAAATGGCATCAAGATCAAACCCTTTTACCGTTGAAATGGCATCAAGATCAAACCCTTTTACCGTTGAAAATAGTTATATGTAATCTCCTCTTCTACTCTTATAGTTTCTTTTCTCGCACTTCTCGTCTGTGAAACTAGCTTCCATTTAATTGCTTTCCTGATAGCTACAATCTCCAAAAATTTATATGCAACGTCAATTACCATCTTCTATCTACTTGATTCCCATCCATTTTTTATCTTTTCTTTGACATCCTCTGTACCTTTTTTATTCTCTCACTGTAACCTCCTGTGCACCAGTGGCAGTTCTGTCTTGCTTGGGATGAAATGATTATAAAAGAAACGTTCACTCCCTGTATACCCAACAGCGTTTGAGTGGCACTGTCGCCTTGCTTGAGGTGAAATGATTTTTAAAAAAATAATCAAAATTTGTCTCCCTGGAGATATTTTTCCTAAAGCTAAAATTGTTTTTGAAAGAGAAATGTCAGATCATTCACGAGATTAGTGTGCACAATGTGGCAAATGATAGTACTGCCGGTAGCCTGCTGAACATTACACCAGGATGAAGAGCACTTAGATTGTTTATTTAGAAGAATAATTTTAGATTTAGAAGATTGTAAATATGTGTGAATCAACTACCATGCAGTCTATATAATAATACCGTAGTACCTACGTGTGTCATGCTATAGAAAGGGATATGAACGAACACACAGACACAACAGATGAAACATAGAAACCCCGGACGACGTACACACAAATAGGCATGATAAATAAAAGAAAACTTCGAACAGGAAATATAAAACGAAAAGAGAACTACTGTAAAATATATATCATCTATTATAAAAATAAATAAAAGAGAGAGAGAGAGAGAGAGAGAGAGAGAGTAAAATATATATCATCTATTATAAAAAATAAATAAGAGAGAGAGTATTATTCCATTTATAGCGTTTTTGTGCTTTAAATAAGAATTTCAAGTCTTTCTTTTCTGTCTTAATCTTGAGTCTCCTTCAATTAAGAAAATTACTTTTCATCCGTTTATTTTCATTTATTTTTATTACCCAATCGGTCCTTCAATTCTCGCTGTGAACAGCATAGCAAGTCGTAATCTTTATATTATAATACAGTTAATATCTACCTAGGTACCTACGTGTGTCACGCTTTTGCTGTAATGAATGAAATTAAATGTTTTTTTGTTTTTTTTTTTTGTAATGCGAAACAATAAGACAACAAAGAGAGGCAGCAAGAGAACGGCAGAGAAGAAGACGAGAACGATTACGAGCAAAAGAGAGACAATCAATCCGTAAACATAATAGAGAACGAATGCAAGCAAGGATGAATGATATAAACGAAGAAGAGAGAGAATTTTATATTTACTACAATATTTTCTTAAAGTTGTTGTTAAGTTCAGATATTTAATGATGCAATAGGGGACATTTTATGGGTATTTTATTCTCATAGAATCTGTCATGCGCTTATTCAATCATTGGTTGAAAAATTAAGATTCATCAGAATATCAAAATAAGAAAATAGGGAAATAAAACTTGTATTTATTATTTGCCATATTATAAAGAAACAACTATGAAATCAATTTCTATTATTAATAAATTCATTAAAGTGTCTGTGAAGAAAAGAAAAAGAAGATTAAAATAAATAAATATTGGCGAGTAACGGCAACTATAATTTCGTTTATTGGAACTCACCACATAAATTCCCAAATAATGTCCTGAAGCCACTCGTGGGTTAATTTACGGAGTAGTTTATTTGGATAGGAGAAAAATATAACGGTTAACTCTAGAACATTAAGTTTGTATTGATCCCGAAAACATCCTCTTGGGAGTTGGTTCCACAGAGCAGTGGTTCCAGGGAAGAAGTTGTTTATCCCAGTCGGGGACATCGCGGTAGAACGTTACGTTAATGGTTAGTTTATAAGGGGAAGATAACGGTTAACTCTATTAAACAGGTTAAGATTGTAGTGATCGGGGAACCATCCTCTTGGAATTCTCTTTCACAGACTAGTGGTTCGTGGGAAGAAACTACTAGAGTAGAATTTACTTCTCATCGATGTAATACTGAAGGGGTACGGGTGGTTTGCTAAAAAGTAAGTGGCAGGGCAGGCCCTGGTCGTGAAGCTTGGATTTGACGGAATCAATGACTGTAACTCGTCTGAGCAATTTCCATTGAAGTAGTGAAAAAGCAGTGAGAGATGCACTACACCCCGTCCGGGAAAGAGAGTTTGGTGGGTGGAAAATAACACGACTGGAAAGTGAGAACTGGGCAGATCCTGCCAATATATGGAAACAGAACTCCATTTTCGGCCTGATCTGGCTCTTAGAAAGGCAGAGGATAACATGAGGAGTCAGGTATGTACTGGAGCAGTACAGGGAGTCAACCATTTTACCTGCATCTTTAATGATGGACTGTATATCATAATTCCACTTAAGGTCAGATGTGAGTCAGGGCCAATATCCTCTCAAGGTACCAGGCTTCCACAATGGGACATCCATTCATCATGACAGGCGGTAGTTCGGGGTCTGATCGACAATGAAGGCATGTAACCAGTTTTGTTTTGGAGGTATTGAATATGACCAGCCTGTTTTAACGTATAGGGGATTCTTTTTTATAGTTTGGTTCACCCTGTACAAGGCCTGGAGTCACTCAAGGTAGTGGGTCATATTAAGGGGTAGTTTATATGGATAGGAGGGGAAGATAAAAGTTGATTTTAGACTTGAACAGGTTAAGATTATAGTGAACAAAGAAACATCCTTCTGTGAGTTTGTTCTATAGGGCCGAAAAAAGGTGTTTGAGTGGAACACTTCTCCGCAATGGAATATGGTGGGAGGATGGGTGGTTCACCACTATGTAAGTGGTATGGTGAGTCTTACCTATGAAGGTCAGACATGGTGGAACCAGGTGATGTGGATTGCCTGAACCCTTTCCATGGCAGGAGCAATGGAGCAGTGAGAGACTTGCTACATGAGAAAGAGAGGTGGTTGGAGTGTGGAAAATAATTCTTCTCTGTCAAAGCCTCAGAGATGATTTTGAGCTCTATCATGACTGGAAAGAGACGTCTGGGCGGTTCCTGCCCAAATATGGAAACAGTATTCCATTTTCGGGCTGATCTGGCTCTTAGAAAAGTAGAGGATAGCATGAGGAGTCAGGTACGAGAAGCCGATCAACGAAAATATTAAACAAGATCTAAACTTATTTTATAAATGGAACTTTGTGTGTGTGTGTGTGCGTGTGTGTGTGTATGTGTGTGTGTGTGTGTGTGTGTGTGTGTGTGTGTGTCCGTTACCTATAGACTCCGAAACGGCTGAACGGATTTTCTTGAAAATTTACACAGTTGTACTATAAGCGTCTGCGAGTGTTCTTAGTTAGGTTTTGTGCCGAGGTACCCCTGATGAATATCGAAAGTCGATAATCGAAAAAATTGGGTTATAGAAGGAGTGGTCCGATTTTAATCAAATTTGATACACTCATAGACAAAGACATAAGAAACGACATTCAGAAGTTTCAAGGTTGCAGTTTTTACAATAGTGCAGAAAATCGATAAGGCAAGCTGTTTGTGTGTGTGTGTGTCTGTTTATCTGTCTGTATGTACGTTATAGAAATCCACAATTTTTATCCGATTCTCACCAAACTTCAAAATGTGACTTACATCCATTCATTTTTCTTTCAGTCTACGGTTTCGTTTTAACTGGAAACAACTATTGCTTTTTAGTCTTTCGTGCCAACGTCCAAAGAGTCTGAGGTCCAGGACCATGGATTAGTTTTAAAGCTTCCATTACACCCGATCAACGCCGGGCTATACTGCTAGTTTATTTATAAAACATATTAATTGCAAAGAGAGAGTTTAATTGTCAGTCAGCTAATAGCCATACGTGATACACGCTTTGGCGTTCATGTCTTGAAAGAGATATGACTGACTGGGCAGAAAATTATCCCACAGTAGGTTGCCATTACTTTCTGCGGTAGACTGGTTGACAGCCAAGGCTATAGAACCCAATCTGTCATGTTATTTAACCAATAACTGCAGAGAAGAGACGGATGAATATATTTCCCAATGGTATTTGCGCGTAAGTGAATGCGAGGAATTCAACTGGAATTCGAACTCGGCTCCCCGATTTCTCGTTCCGAGCCGATATCCACTGCACCACAACGCACATCCACATTCTCTCAAAAAAGAAAAAAAATGAAGACATCAAAATTTGCGGAGGGTGTACTTCGTGAAGGCAGTGTTAAATCGCCCTTTTGAGGCAAGGTCTTCTTATTAATCATTTTTGGAAGTACGCTTGTTACACTTTACCTTCTTTTCTTTATTACCTGACTTATTAAGAAAGATTGTGGAGTTATTTACGGTTGCACAAAATATTAAAACAAAAATCATATAATGTCTGAGTAATGTCTGAGTAATGTGCGTTGTGGTGCAGTAGATATCGACTCGGAATAAAAAATCGAAGAGCCGAGTTCAAATTCCAGTTGACTTCGTTGCAGTCACTTGCGAGCAAATACCCTTGTAAAAGGTATGAATCCGTCGCTTCTCCCTTCACATATACGTTAAAAAGCAAGACAAATTGTGTTCTATAGCCTTGGTTGGCAATCAGTCTACAGCAAAAACTAATGGCAACCTTCTGCGAGAAAATCTTCCGCTTGTTTAGTCATGTCTCTTTCTAGACATGATCACCCAAGTCTGTATCACGGATGGCACTTAACTGACTGAATGGCATGGTATGGTCAAGGCTCAAACTAAGTTTTTATTTTATATACCATGATGAATTCGCAATAAAAAATTGAGGCCTACTATTCCGAACTTTTAAAGAAAATGAAGACGAAAAGGACCTTAGTTTTGAAAATCAAAAGCAGACGGTTGAAAATTCTGAGGAAAGATGGCTTGGTGAGTTTGACACTCACAGGCCAAGTGGGGCAGAGGAACTCAGTAAGAATGTTATGCAAAGCGTGTTTGGCAGGAGTTGGTTTCTTGATGTGTAACGTGTCACAGGGGATGGACATGTTGAATACTTAAGAAGCTTTGTGAAATCGGCTATAAAATCTACACCGTTTTGAATATCTTGTTCGAATTTTACTAAATAAGTGTTTTATAGTTCAATATGAACTCTAATTAACTTCGTTTGCCTGGAACAGGTACTCAGATATTCCCATTTTAAATTATGTCATTTTTGTGGGTACACCCTGTATTTGTTTCTCAATTATATACATATGATTCTATCGATTCAACCATCAATAGTCTGAAGAAATTCTTTCAAAAAGCGAAACGCGTCACATGAGATTTTATAAAATATTTTGTCACTTTATTAATCATAAGGTATACCTGTCAGTAAGCAATGGCTATATAAACATACGTGGTACTCACCAAAGGTTCAGGGAAGCTCAATAACTTCATTATTCATTTCATCTGTTATGCATCTCTGCGGTTCCCGTGTCTCGACGCATTTTGCTTTTTTATGTGCCGTCTCCCCTCAGGGCGTAGACTATCATGGTTCTCCACAATCTCTGGTTTTTCGTAGCTCTTAATAAATTGTTATTTCTCCTGAACCCTGTTCTGTCATCAATTTTCTCAAGCTTACTATGTTATGCGTTATTTTCTCTCTCTTGCCTTCAATCTGTTTTGTAAGAATCCGATTTTCCAAGCCTCTTTCTTCATAATATATCCTAAAAATTTCAGCTGTCTCTTCCTGATATAATTTCCTTTTCGTTTGCAACCTCTCCAAAACCTCGTCGTCGCTCACATGTTCAATTCAGTATATCCATATCTTCCTCATGAAAACAATATTGTTGTGGTCTGTTAGGACCAGGAAGAAAGACACGAAAATAAAAAGGTAGATTGAACCAATGTTTTGAAATAAGAGAACATATATACAAAATAAGAATGTTATTAATCAGCAAATAGAAGTGTCCATCCGCACTGTCAAGTTACACTGCATCTCGACTGCCTCCTTTAGGAAGTCTCGCAGGTTAGTATTTATGAAGGAGGAAGAGTTCATTCCAATGTAGATAGGGCACCATAACACATATATCTATGAATTCATGACTCTTCTTCATTTTTAAGGAGATTGCCCAAAATTAACTGTCTTAGGGAGGAGAGATATCACGTAAAAGTTCAGTACTCTTTCTTTGTAATGAAGTTTTGAAATCTTTTCACCAGGATATGAATAACGTAATTTGATCCTATTTTTCGCTTTCCTTGGGAGAAACTATTTCAAGCTCTGCTTTCTTCTTCTTCTTCTTCTTCTTCTTCTTCTTCTTCTTCTTCTTCTTCATGAACAAATAAAATTCAAAATATGTCGGTTAATGCCAGTTTAGTAAATTTCCGTATAATTCAATTCCTGTTGGTAGAGAGATATTGTCAATATATGATTTCTCGAACAATTTAGGCCGGTAGAAATTATATAATGTACTGATTTATTATTTTAGAAAAAATGGGCTATGCAATCAGATGCGGATGTGCGGTGTGGGGCACATATATGTGCACCACAACGTTTTATTCTCAGTGTCGTTTAATATATTGTGGATACCGGCTCGGAACGAGAAATCGGGGAGCCGAGTTCGAATTCCAGTTGAATTCCTTGCATTTACTTACGCACAAATACCCTTGGGAAAGGTATTAATCTGTTTTTTCCTACAGTTATGGGTTAAATAACAGGATAGATTGGGTTCTATAGCCTTGGTTGTCAACCAGTCTGCCACAGAAATCAACGGCAACCTACTGCGGGGTAATCTTAGTCATGTCTCTTTCGAGACATGATCGCCCAAGCGTGCATCACCTAGGGCACTTAACTGACTGAATCAAATATGAGTATCCATTAAAACAAAAAAAATGATGTTAAAATAAATAAAATCTTGTAAATAAACAACAATTTGATAAATACTGTTTGCATACTTTCGTTTTAAATTCTCAAGAACAAGAATAATGTATGAATTCACTTCATATGTCTAGTTTTATTCACTCAATTAAGTGCAATACAGGATGCACGCTTGGGCAATCCTGTCTCTTTCGACCCATAACTGACTAGGCAAAACATTCTGCTGCAGTAGACAACCAGTTTACAGCAGCATTGCTTTCTGCTGCAGACTGGTTGCCAACCAAGGCTATAGAAACCAATCTGTTCTGCTATTTAACTCATAGCTGGAGAGAGAAGAGGTGGATTAATACCTTTCCCAAGGATATTTGTGCGTAAGTGAATGAAACGAATTTGACTGAAATTTGAACTCAGCTCTCCGATTTTTCATTCCGAGCCGATATCCACTGCACCATAATGTACATTACACTTCAATAATCGCTTTTTAAAACATTGTAGTTAAAAAAAAATAGAGATGTCATTTGACACTCCATTTTGGGTGGGGGTACAACGATCCATATTTTCCGAAATTTTCTTGTATCTTATACTTTACTTAGCTTCTGCATGCATCTTTTGCTATTTCAATACATATTCGGATTTCGATATTGCATTGTCCGTCTTCTGTTAAAACACTTCCTAAATCTTAAGGAAACAGAACAAACGGGTTCAGAAATGAAGGCCTTTGTCAAGTGAAAACCAAATAATTATTTTCATAGCGAACATTTCTCTAATGAGGTAAGGGTCGAAAGACAATCTACCGATTTTGAAATGTGCTAAGAATTCTTCTTTAGCGGCCAGAACTCTCCTTGTGACAAAAGAAACGGTTGATGAGGATGTCACAGCGGTGACACATCTTCCAAACCTCTTTCCTCTGCCCGCTCCAAAGAACAGCGAAAAACAAGAAGCTGCAGTTCCGTCGGGGCATTATTAGAATGAATGTTTTTGGCGTCTCGTTCCGCTTACCAGAATTGCCGAAAGGGAACTGCACTCAGACGCGATCCGCGGCTTATTCTCAGTGTCGTTTAATTGGCCATGGATTCTGCCGCTCTTTCTCCCTGTGCCACTGTCGAATTCAACGTTATTCTATTAGCGATGGACGACCAGTTTAAGAAAGATCTTTTGTTAACTACGCCTGCTTATGCCGGAAGCGCATCTCGCCTTAGGGAGAAAACGTAAAAGGAATATGCACTAGTTCCACTCTCAAATGGCCGACACACACACACACACACACACACACACACACACACACACACACACACATACAAATGCACACAAACGCAAATACACATACAGTTACACTCATAAGCACACACTAACACGAGCACACACAATCATCACCCAATACGCATATAAAACACGCACACGCACTCATACAAACACTCTCTCATAAACACACTTATATATGCAAGCAATGACACACACACACACACACGCACACACACACACTAATGCAAACATACACAATCATTCCCTACATACAATCACACACAAAACACCCCCGCAAATTCTCACTCTCACAAACATACACATAATTACACCCATAACACACACACACACACACACAAACACACACAGAGACTTTTACACTAATACAAAAACACCCACAAAAATGCAAACACACATACGGAGTCAAGCACGCACAAACACGAACACACACACGCAACCGTCCACGTGCACTCACACAGAAAACGCACAGAAATGAACATCACTCATATTTATAAGTACTTATATACAACACACGCAAATACACACAATCACACACACTCACACACGCACTCCCACTCCCACACAAACACACACACGTAATCACATGCTCACTCATATGCAAACACACACTCACACACGCCAACACACACACGCACTCACGCAAACACACTCAATCACACACACACTTACACATACACGCATACGTAAACACAAACACGCACTTACACACACACTCACACACAATCACTCACACTCACACACAATCACACACACACACGAAGGCAAACTCACACGCATAAATACACACATTTCAATCACTGTCCGTTGTCACATTCAATGTAATTCCTTTTTTTTTTTGTTATTTAAGTTTGTCCAAATTTAAAAAACATCTAATTTCATTCTATATTCTTTTTATTAAAAGATTTCAATAATTAAACTTTTTTGATAAATATGCTTTCAGCTTATTTCTATTCCGTTTTCATATCAAAATATACATTTAATTAATTAAAAGTTAAATTTAATAAAATGTATCAGGTAGATATAATCGTTTTTGATTTTCTTTGACGAATTTATTTGATAAAACATTATCAATTCGTTTTAAAATCATTTCACCGCAAACAAGGCAATAAAGCGACTAAGACACAAACGATTGCTGAGTGCGAGAGAATATGATAAAAGAAAATATTATTAATGAGAGACAGCAATAAAAGAACATGAATAAAGAAAACAAAAGATTAAAGTCAACTGGAAAGGAAGAAACCACAAAAGAATTTCACAAACAAGTGCGATAGAAGATACTGTTAGCATAGAACTTGCGGTTCCATGATTAGTCTTGATAACAAACTATAACAAGTTGAATGAGTTAAAACTTATAAACAGATATCATATTTAGTTTAAAATACATTACAGAAAAAAACATTTTAGGATATCTTAATTTTAAATTTGTTCTTACGTGATATAATCGATTCTGAAAATGTTAGATTATAATTGTTAGATAATTTGGCCGCTATAAAAATAATTTACTTAAAAAGCTATATATATATATATATATATATATATATATATATATATATATATATAATAAATGTTTTAACTGTTTATAGTTCCTCGAATTTTAGATATTTTAGGATCATTGTATAAAAATATGTAAAGTTTAGAACAACTTTTCATATTTTTTGATACAATGATTTCTCCACGTATGTGTTGTCCACGTATTTGTTGTCCACGTCAGGCAATATTCAATGCATGGACGAATGGTAGACTTAAGAAGATGTAAAAATAGATTCCGGAAAGAAAAATGTCTAGTACGACACAGTGAAACAACTTGCCTAGCAGCAAACCTAGCAATGGATTCAATATTTTTCCAACTGGCAGAAGAAATACTATTAGAATCTCTCCGAAATAAAAAAAAAAAACAAAAAAAAAACACACACAAAAAAAAACATTCTAGCAGACGTTTCCACACACAACAAAAACAACCCAGAATTATTCACAAAGATCAAAATACACATGGAATTACTCAACAAAAATGATAAAATGAAGGAAATCTTAAAGACAACTAAAATAATTAAAAGCAAACGCTAAACCCCAAAATTTAAAAAAACATATTAAACTCATCAAAATTTGAGCAACACTCAACACAGGGGGTCACAAAATGCAACAAAACAAGATGTGGGCTATGCAACATAATAATAGAAGTAAAACACTTCTAGTTCGAAACACACATCTATATTCGAAATAAAAACAGATCTGACCTGCAGCTCTAAAAACGTAATTTATGCTCTAAAATGCGATGAATGCGCAAAAATATACGTGGGGGTGACACAAGGCCAGAATAAAAGAATAGCCCTGCACAGAAGTAACATTAAACTAGCCAATAACAGAACATTATATGTTCCCCAACATTTACATGAATGCAGTGGAGGTAAATTCAGAGTAATGCCTATCTTCCAAAATGCAGATTATAACACACTCATGATGCAGGAAGAAATATTTATAAAAAAAGTAGAAGCCTTCCCTCAACAAAACAACATGAAAAACCTTCACGCAGGGTAGTATTTATTAAAGAAGAGTCCATTCCACTCTAGATAGGGCGCTATAAAACTTTCTAACTGAGGCAAGAAAAAGACTGTAAACTTTAACGCCCCAAAAATAAAACTACTATCTTTTAGACATTTTTAAAACCATTTTAATTTTCATCAACATGAGTAGTACTAAACTCCAGGAGAGAATCGCATTGAGCTTTTTTGGCATCACATTTTTCTTTGACATAGTGGAATATTGAATCAGTTACTATATCTTCTGCAAGGAAAGTTGATTCTTTTTCTTCTTCTTCTATGTTCCATGTCCATTCAGGACGTAGGCAATCATTCCACATTTCCCTATCCCTGGTATCTTTTAGTATGCTTTCTCCTGTTACCACACCCAAACTCCGCTCTGCCATCCGCCTGCTCAGGCCCTTCAAATATGTTATCCGCTACTTTCCTTTGTCTCTCTTTCCCTCTATTTTAACTGTGAGTATCAGATTTTCCAAGCACTCCTTCCTCATCACATATCCCAAGAACTTCAGCAGTCTCTTCTTGATGCTCAGTATTAATGTCCTTTTCGTTTCCATCCTTTCCAAACCCGAAACTAACCCGAAAATGGTTATAAACAACCAACAATTTGAAATGATTTGTTTGAACATTATTTTTCATTGATACTCGTGTTTATTTAGATATTCTGTTTATAATCAAACAGTATATATATTTATTTCTACCAACCTGATTATTTATGATAAATTTTTGTTTTGGCAGTATTCGAACCTGCGACTCCTATCCACATAGAGGTAGCCACCAATTCATCTGGCGCGTCTTAGATCTCTCGACCACGAATGACCAACAGTCTAAACGAAGTCAAATCAAACCTATATAACAAAATTTTCGATTCATGCAAATAACCATATCTACACTGAAATGTATCGTAATGTCAACAAATGTAAATATGTTACGGAAATTAACGAATATTAATGAAATTGGTTATAAACAACCGACAATTTGAAATGATTTGTTTGAACATTATTTTTTATTATTCTCGATCATGGTTAAAGATACATTTCCAAATCTAAGTAGAGTATTGAGGTCTCGTTGAAAACCTAGTGTATTTGAATGTTATGGGATATCTATCCTCCGATACGGCAGCTAATGCTGGACAATCTCCTCAAAGATGAAGGAGAGTCTAGATGCAACAGAAATATGGATCTACAGAAAGGTGCTGAGGATATCATAGGCTTCAAATGTGAGTAACAAGGTTTTGAAGAGGATGCAAACGAAAAGGAAACACTTAGAGGAAAGAGAGTTTGGAGAATTTAATACTCACGGGACGGACAGAAAGAAAGCGAGACAGATTTGATGGGCTTGAGCAAGTGGATGGCAGGACAAGGTTTGGGAAAATTACCAAGAGGAAAAGAATCAACAGTGACAAGGAATAGGAGTAAGTGGCGGTCCATGTTCTGCCATGGCCTGAAAGGACAAGGCACATAAAGGAGTGTTGCCTCCACCTTTCCCACTAGTGAGCGCTTTACATCAATCATCTCAGCGTGAAAGTTTATGCAAAATCAAATGCATACTCTGATATGACCTTCCATAGAACGATTTTCATTACCCAAAAGCCGACTAGAATATATTATCTCAACCTTCTTCGTCAGTGAATTGCCGCACGTGATACACGCTTGAGCGATCATGTCGCTTTCGATCTATTTTAGATCAGTAGGTTGCCATCTCTTTCTGTGGTAGACTGGTTGCCAACCAATGCCACAGAACCCAATCTCTCTTGCTATTTAACCCAAAGCTAGAGAAAGAAGAGATGAATTAATACCTTTCTCAATGGTATTTGCGCGTAAGTGAAAGCAATGAATTCAAATAGAATTCGAACTCGGCTCTCGGATTTCTCATTCTAAGTCGCTATCTACTGCATCACAACGCAGTTAAGTGCCATACGTGATACACGCTTTAGGCGATCATGTCTTCTTCCGCCAGCTATGGAGTCTACTCACTTTCTCATAAGAAAAAGTCCAAACGTCGCCCCAACAATTCTAAAGATCCTTTTGATGGCCACTATCGTGGACGTGATGGCCAGAATGAACCAAAATTATCTGATCCGTGCAAGCAATCTATTCCGAACCTGCTTTGTTTTTCTTTAATAGCTTTTTCAAAGGGAATATTAGTACACACTTCTTGAAAAATGTACTGATCTTTGTGTATTGTGGTGTAATAGACATAGGCTCGGAATGAGAAATCCGAGAGCCGAGTTCGATTTCCAGTTGAACTCGTTGCATTCACTCACGCGTATATAACCTTCTCTTCTCCCTCCAGCTATCAGTTAAATAACAGGACAGATTGGATTTTATAGTCTTGGTTGACAACCAGTTTACCTTGCAATGGGTCCTTTTTTTAACAGGACTTACGTCTATTTATTCTTCTCCTGAAATAGCAGATCTATGCGTAACTTTTCATTCCGGTCTAAACCGAAGTATGTCTCTCTTCGATCTCTTCTCCCTCCAGCTATGGGTTAAATAACAGGACTTTTCATTCCGGTCTAAACCGAAGTATGTCTCTCTTCCATCTCTTCTCCTTCCAGCTATGGGTTAAATAACAGGACAGATTGGGTTTTATAGTCTTGGTTGACAACCAGTCTACCTTGCCCTGAGGATAAAGTGGTTTGCGTAGGGTTATTACCCCTACCTTTAAAAAAAAGCTACAGAAACATCGATGACCTCTCTGTGGCGAGAAGTCGTCGTCGGCCTCTGCTCCGCGATGGGTCCTTTTTTTTTTTAACCGGACTTATGTCTATTTGTTCCTCTCCTGAAATAGCGGATCTATGTGTAACATTTCATTCCGGTCTAAACCGAAGTATGTCAGTCATTTTGATTCTCGTTCAAACCAAACGTATATAGACCTTTTTGACTGGCGTAAACCTTACCTATGTTTATTCATTTCTCTCGTATAAACCAAATCTACATCTATTTCAATTTGGATCTAAAAATCTACATCTATTTCAGTTCTGATCTAAACTGAAGTATGCCAATCGTTTTCATTCTCTCGCAAACCGAAAGTATATGAACCATTTGGTTTGTGTAAACCGGAAATATTTCTACTTATTTAGATCGTTTAAACTAGATCTTACCGTTTAATTTGGGTCTTAAATGTCTAAATTTTGACACGCGTGCAAACTGAAGCTATATAGTGTTAATCGGACCGATCTCTATTTATATCGTGTAAAGCGGGCTTATATCTTCCTTTATGACTCTAGTATAAACATGACTTATGTCTACATTTTTGACTCTGTATCTATATTTATGACGCTTATGTAAATCGAACCTGTGTTTATCTTTTTTACTCGTGTGTAAAACATAATCTCTTTCCTATTTCTTCACTCTGGGCTAAGCCAGACCTATGTAATCTTGTATGGAATGTGTTCTTTAAGACAAATATTGGACATGAAATGATCTAACAAATTTTTATATCTTTAAAATAGCCAACCAAACTTTTAAAATTTAGTTTAGTCTGGCACAATGGCATTCTAAAATGAGTTGCCGACAATAACATCAGATCGAACAACCACATGTCCTAATCTTATAATCAACCATTCCCCAACGAAACGTTAGTAACTGCGCTCATAATCATGTGCGTCTGTCTATGTTGGACGTACATCTGCGAACTTGTTTACGAAAAATAGTTGTACAGGTGTACAATGAGAGGTACGTCAAAATAAAAAAAAGAAGGAATCTTTTGCCCGCACGCACGCACACCCATTCCTGGATCGAGTGAATTGGTCGCATAAGACAAGGCTAATCACTACGCCTTATCGTCTTTTCCTGAAAGGCACATACGATCTTCAGCGATGGTAAAATCGACAGAAGAAAAAGAGAGAGGGAGAGAGACAGACAGACAGACAGACAGACAGAAAGACAGATAAAAAGTACTAATGAAAGAAATTGTATGAATAGGAGCCTTGCTTTAGATACCAAACGGAATATACGAGTGACCGTAAGGCGTACTGGTGTTTACGCGCGTGGGTAAAAATATTTACGTCTTTTAAAAAAGTTTTCTGGCAAAAGAATAACATGCAAAAAAATGAAGATATTTACTGAGTCTGGTACAAGGTTGAAAAAGTGTTAGGAAGTGAGGACAATTTGAACATCTTCTTCATAAAAACCTGCTACTTTATGGAAAACATGCTCCAGACGATGGTTCCCTGAAATTTTTTTATAATCATATCACCACAAGCAAGGCATTTTACTGCCACTGTTATGCAGGGGTTACATAGAAGGAAAGTTATGAGAAAGAGTGACAGGTTATAGGGGGTGTCAGGAAGTGGATAAGAGAAGAATGAGAATACTGATGAGAGTGGAGTGAACAGAAAAAGGAGCATGAGAGAGAGGATGCAAGTTAGTGAGATAGGAGATGACTATTGACTTTACATTTAAATTCTTGGAGATTGTAGCCGTCGGGGAAGCTAGTAAACGGAAGGGAATTCCACAAGCGGGAAGTGCGAGAAAAGAAGCTGAGAGGTAGAATTTCCGTTTACATTTAATTGGCTTCACAGTAAAAGGGTGGGACCTAGTTGCTGATCTTGTGGCTCGAGTAAATTCATATATAGGGGTCACCAGTGAGCTAAATTCATTGGATCAGAAGCTGTGAAAGTAATTGTAGAAGAGACACAGGGAAGCCACATTGCGCCGGTGAGAAAGTGACTGTATCTGAACTGCCAAGTTGGGATCGATCACATTACAGTTTCTCTGTTGGATTTTGTCAAAGACCCCTAGGTGGATAGCAGGAGCACTCGACCAGATATGGCAGCAGTATTCAATGCATGGGCGGATGGTAGATTTATATATGTTCAGGATTGTTCGAGACGAGAAATATAAGTTACAACTTTAACGTTTTGAAGTTTATGTCCAAGTGTTATCTATCGTATAATAATATAATACCCATAATTTGCCAATACTTTTTCCTTCCCCTCCCTTGATCCATACAACAACATTATTTAGTAACTTTAAGTGTCTATCGGCTATTGTGTTAAGTGAAGATTTACGATTTTAAAAAGAGGGCACCAATTAAAAATCTACAAACAAAAATAGTCAAGGTAAAATTGTAAACCATAGCATTAATCTGGCAAAAGATCACGAGAATTGAGTCTTTTAATAGAATGTATAAGTAATGACGTGCAAGAGAAGTTAGCAGCCGTGAGCGTTATTTGTGAACTACTTAATTTGTCACAAGAACATTTAAATTGAGCATTAGATAAAAATATATTTCACAAGAACTAGCAAACCATAGCTTTCATACAAACCTATTTACTAAGCTTAATTTGACCCAATGGTAGCAAACCAAAGGAGGCTGAAATTGCCATCACCTATTCTACATCAGAAACCATAAACCATAATTAATTACCTGGCATAGGTTTTTGGTACAAGGCTGAAATAATATATATATATATATATATATATATATATATATATATATATATATATATATATAGTGATGATCATCCACGTATACTGTCTTAATATGTATAGGAAAGAATATTAATAAAAAGTTTTGAATTTAAAAATGTACTTTTTTTTAACAGTATTTGTTTATTTTTATTATATTTTATATTTCAGACCGTCCTCGGTCCTTCATCAGAAACAAGTGATTTTTAAATTTGAATTAGAAACGTAAAACAGACTTTCTCTACGGACGTACTGCATGTTGTGAACAAACACACCATGTGATGTAAACAAAAAATACTCGGACGCTATCGTGAAATACGTTTCTAATTCAAATTTAAAAATCACTTGTTTCTGATGAAGGACCGAGGACGGTCTGAAATATAAAATATAATAAAAATAAACAAATACTGTTAAAAAAAAGTACATTTTTAAATTCAAAACTTTTTATTAATATTCTTTCCTATATATATATATATATATATATATATATATATATATATATATATATATACTTTAGAACATGTACAAGCTCCAATCTACTACAAAACTGTAGATTTTGTTTCGACATTAAAAGAACAATGTCTCATCAGGTAGTTAGCATTACTAACTACCTGATGAGACATTGCTGTTTCAATGTCGAAACAAAATGTAGTTTTGTAGTAGATTGTAGTTTGTACATATTCTACTGTATAATTTATAATAAATATTTATTAGTCTATTACTATATTGAGCACAGTTTTAAATTAATGTTTTGAACGTTGCAAATATCTTCTTTGTTTCTTATTCATTTATATATATATATATATATATATATATATATTCATCCGCAGACAGATTTGTTTCGCTGTATTACAACTCATCAGTACGGTTAGACAGCCGATCGTTTTTTACCCAGGATTGAAACCAGAACGAATTGGCGTCAGTCGGCGATTCTACCTCTGAGCTACGGGCGCTCGGTAGAAGGAAGCAGACTTTTTAGCGTGTATATTATCATTATAAACGCCCAATAGCTGAGAGTGTTCTAATTCATTGCTGAATGAACGATGCGTAGATGCCAGAGTAACTACTGTTTTTCAAAGTCTACCATTCTTCAATAGTGCTCAATCAGAGTGTGAGAGCGTATATATATATATATATATATATATATATATATATATATATATATATATAAGCTAAGTAAATGTATATGATAGTATTTTCCAATCTTTTCACTTTTTTTTGTTTATTTTTTTTTCAATTGGAGTAGATAGACTGAACTATCGCCCGGTTCACACTCCACCCATGTCTATTGAACAGGTGTAGAGGCTCATCCCTTGTTCCCTGTTAAGGATTTGGTCTCCGTCTTTCTCTTTTCCAATCTTTACACTTTTCTTTTTTGTTCATTTTTTTGCTCATTTTTTTCTCTTTCAATTGGAGTAGATAGACTAAACTATCGCCCGGTTCACACTCCACCCACGTCTATTGAACAGGTGTAGAGGCTCATCCCTTGTTCCTTGTTTAGGACGTGGTTTCCGGCTTTCTCTTTTCCAATCTATTCACTCTTACGTAGCATACTGCACACCAGTGGCCTTACCGCCTTGCTTGGGGTGATGTGATTAAAAAAAAAAAAGATTGCAAAGAATTATAACATTAACTTGGCACAGAGTGGTGTACCTAGTAAGTATCGAACCTACAAGCCATTGCTTTAAAAGAAGTGGCCACACATTAGTCTGGGATGAACTATGAAGAAATCACTGTAAATATTGATCGCTTAAAACATACTTATATGTATATTAATGCTACATCAATAAAGGAAATCGCATTTCATTCAAACTAGGTTTCAAAATCAGCACAAGTTGTCATCAGAATTGATATTCGAATGGCGTGGATTTTGAATAAATCCTTCGTAATTTATGCCAGATGAAATAGCAGCTAATGCGCCTTAATATATTTAATCAGATTATTTTGATAAAGAGCAGTAACCTAATAATGGTGCATTGAATGAGTAACAAAATAATTCTAGAAGATCAACAAGAATAGCTTACTGACGGAGAGATGAGTTGAGGTTTGGGGTCACTAATCAAGCATATTTCAAACTATAAAACTTTATTCTAGAACGGTTCACAAAAATATGTTACCGACGTTCAGATGAGAAGTGCTTGTTTAGAATTGCAAATAAAGATTAGTTCAAACTATAACACTTAATTCTAGAATGGCCCACGCAAACAAGTTAACGACAGTCAGATGAACAGTGCTTAGCTGAGGTTGCAAATCAAGATTATTACAAACTATATTTTATTCTAGAACGGTCCTCAAGTATAGGATACCGACGGCCAGATAAGCAGTGCTTGTTCCGAATCAAAACTTTTTTTCAAACTATAAAATATCATTATGGAACGATCCACAAGAATAGTTGACCCACAGTTGAGAAGTACTTTTTGGGAGTTACAAATCAAGACTATTACAAATTGTAACACTTAATTCTAGAACGGCCCACAAGAATAGTTTATCCATGGTCTGGTGTGCAGTGCTTGTTTGGGGTGGCAAATCAAGATAATTTCAAACTATAACACTTTGTTCTAGAACGGCCCACAAGAATAGTTTATCCATGGTCTGGTGTGCAGTGCTTGTTTGGAGTGGCAAATCAGGATAATTTCAAACTATAACACTTTGTTCTAGAACGGTCTAAATCTGACTAAATCAACCTTCTCACTAGAACCGAACATTTTAAAAAAACTCCTTAGAACCCCACCTTTTTGGCATTAAATAACCCACAGAGGTAGATATGCCATTAAACAAAACTCAAACTCAAACTATAAAACTTTATTCTAAAACGGCCCAAAATATAGGTTACGAAGGATCAGATGAGCAGTCCTTGTTTGGAGTTGCAAATCAAAATTATTTCAATTTATAACACTTTATTCAAGAACGGCCTGCAAGAATCATTACAGACTGAATGAAGTGATGAACTGGGCTTGTTTGGTGTTGAAAATGATAATTATTTCAAATTATAACACTTTATTCTAGAAGGAGCCACAAGAAGAGTTCACTCTCGATCAAATGATCAGTGCTTTGATTTTTGCGAGTTGCAAAAACTCGCATAGACTAAAACTGTAAACTGGAAAATGATAATTATTGCAAACTATAACACTTTATTCTAGGGCGACCCGAAAGATTTGTTTGCCGACAATTAGCTGTGCTTCTTTGGAGTTGAAGATTAAGATAATTTCGAACTATAACACATTATTCTAAACCGACCCACAAGAATATGTTACCGACAGTGAGATGAGCTGTACTTCTTTAGAGTAGCAAATTCCGGCTCGCAAGGTTCAGTCAGTTAAGTGTCATACGTGATACACGCTTGGACAATCATGTCTAGAAAGAGACATGAGAGATGACTGACAGGGTAGAAGATTTTCCCGCAGTAAGTTGCCATTACTTTCTGCGATAGACTGGTTGCCAAACAAGGCTATAGAACCCAGTATGTCCTGTTATTTGACCCATAGCTGGAGGGAAGAGACGGATTAACACCTTTCCCAATGGTATTTGCGCGTAATTAAATGCAACGAATTTTGACTGGAATTCGAACTCGGCTCTCCGATTTCTCATCCCGAGTCGATGTCCACTGCACCGCAACGCAATTTTAGATTACCTATAATGAAATGAGCTGTGCGGTTTTTGGAGTTATACATCAAGATAATTATTTATAATATGACAAAAGGGCTCCGTAATATCACCGAAGTTAAGCAACGCCGAACTGGGTCAGTACCTAAATGAGTAGTCGTTTTGGAATACTATCTCAACTTTTATCACTAAATCGTTATTTTTGAAAAAAACATTGTTATAATCTAAAAATATTTTTTGTCTTTAAATCCCCTGCCAAGGGTTAATAAACCATAGAAAACGAATTAATTAAGCCAAACGTTTGTCTGTGTTGCATTTTGAAGAAATACGTCATAACGTTATGCCAGATATATATTTAATCAGCTTATTTTGATATGGTGCATTACTCCAAAAATAGGGCAATTAGGAAGGAACAACATTACTATTTACAGAATGAAACGCATGACTTGGTTACGGACTACTGCCTTATAGCAAACTTGTTGTGAAGTCCGTCAGATGAGGAATGCTGTTTTGGAGTTGCAAATCAAAATAATTTCAACCTATAACAGAATCCAATTAGTAAAGCAATGATACTTCAGGATGTAAGAGGCGACAAGAAAGAAGCTCCCTGGTCTGTATTCTTCATCCGCCGATTTCAACAACTAGACAAGGCAAATTTTTCAGGCTATAACAAATCGTTTCCAATTACGATGGCAGACATGGCAGGTAATTTTGAATTAAAATGTAGCAGTAAAAAAAAAATTATTTTATTAAAAAAGAAAAGAAAAGCAATAACTGATACTAAATTTTAATCGATAATTTAAAACTATATTAATATGGTTTCTTATCCCTATAAGCATTATTTTCCTGGGAGTGCACAAGTTTTAGGTGGTATATATTTTTTATTTACTTAAACAGTAAAATTAATAGCAACCGGCCGAGATAGAGAAATCCTACTAAAGAAAATTACTCCTTGGTAGGAATTGAACGTACATGCCGTTTTCTCGATTAGGGAAACCACTTTTCTTTTCTTTTTCTTTTTTTTTTTTTTTTTTCACTTTTCGTTTTAGACTGACTTTGCAGCTACTCGTCTGCCAACGGAAAATAGGTTGGCAGAATAAGGTCTAGATTAACAATTTAAGGAAAGTAAATTCTCGATAAAACATCTAGAAATCTATAGCCATTGGTTTCCGCTTCGTACCAGATACGTAAACAACAATAATTGTCAGAGGCACAATTATTCTTTTGTAAGACTTCCTATAGACTTAAGTACAAACACGACCGATGTTTTCCTCTCAACTAAAGTATGAACACGACCTATATAATTCAATAGACTTAAATACGAACAGGATCGATGTCTTCCTGTAGACTTAAATATGAACATGACCTATGTTTTCCTATAGACTTAAGTATGAACACGACCAAATTTTTTCCTACAGACTTAAGTATGAACATGACCGATGTTTACTTATAGACTTAAGTATGAACACGACAGATGTATCCTTATAAACTTAAGTATGAACACAACCTATCTTTTCCTATAGATTTAAATATGAACATGACCAATGTTTTCCTATAAACTTAAATATGAACACAACCTATATTTCCCTATAGACTTAACTGCAAACACGACCGATGTTTCCTCTAAACTAAAGCATAAACACAATCTATGTTTTCCTATAGACTTGAGTGTGAACACGACTTATGTTTTCCTATAGACTAAAGTATGAACATGACCGATGTTTTCCTATAGACTTAAATATGTGTACAACCTATATTTCCATATAGACCTAAGTATGAACAAGACCGATGTTTTACTATAGACTTAAATATGAACACGACCGATGTTTTCCTATAGATTTAAGTATGAATATGACCGATGTTCTCTTATAGACTTAAGTATGAACACGACCGATGTTTTCCTATTGACTTAAGTATGAACATGATCTTTGCTTTCTTATAGACTTAAGTATGAACATGACGTATGTTTTCTTATAGACTTAATTATGAACACTACTTACGTTTTCTTATAGACTTAAGTATAAGCACAACGATGTTTTCCTATAGACTTACGTATGAACACAACCGAGATTTTCCAATATACTTGAGTCTATAGGAAAACTTCGATCATTTTCATACCTGAGCTTATAGGAATCATCAGTTAGGTTTTATACTTGTGTACATAGGAAAACATCAGTCGTGTTTATACTTAAGTTTATACTTAAGTTTATAGGAAAATATCGGTCGTATTTATACCTTTGTCTATAAGAAAATATAAGTCGTGTTTTTACTTCAGTATATAGGAAAACATGCGTCGTGTTTATACTTGAGTCTATAGGAAAACATGTCAAGTTCATACTTGAATCTATAGGAAAACATCATTCGTGTTCATACTTGAGTCTACTCGAAAACGTCGGTCATATTCATATCTGAGTCCATAGGAAAATATTTGTGGTGCTTGTATTTGTCGCTATTGAAAAACATCGGTCGTGTTCATACTTGTGTCTCTAAGAAACCATTTGTCGTGTTTATATTTGAGTATACTGAAAAACATCGGTCGTGATTTTTTTTTTGAGTCTATAAGAAAAATCTGTCGTGTTTATATCTTATCTTATCAAACGGCAACAGTTTCACATTCACCCTTCTTCCTTACCAAGCTACGTGATACATACACTTTCCTACTTACTTTTTCTCTTGATTTTTTACTCTCACATATACACACGAATAGATCACATTACTTTTCACCTTACCAAACAACAACAAACAAGAGCACGAGAACTTTAATATTCATACAATCTAAAAAAAATTAGTTATAAAAACGCGAATATAAAAGTATTTTATACGTTTATAGTTAAATATATTTTTTGCCTCGTCATTTGTTGTGGGTTGATTCAAATCCTCAACACTATGAAATTTAAGATCATTTGAGGGATTGTGTGTTGTGAGTTTCTTAATGTGTAATGAATGAACTTAAACATTCTGAAATTCTGGATGAAATGTCAGATTTCAGAGTGAGAAGCCTTGACAGAATCCAATTAGTAGAGGAATGATAGTTCAGGATGTAAGAGGCGACAAGAAAGAAGCTGGCTGGTCTGTATTCTTAATCCGCCTATTTCAACAACTAGACAAGGCAAATTTTTCAGGCTATATTAAATCGTTTCCAATTACGATGGCAGACATGGCAGGTAATTTTGAATTAAACTGTAGCAGTAAAAAAAAAAAAAAAAAAGATTCATTTTATTAAAAAAAAAAAAAAGGAAAAATGGTGAAAAAAAAAAAAAAGGAAAACACACTTCCCAAAATAAATGCTACATTAAACATTCCGTTGCTTACCAACCTATGTACGGTTATTAGGCATCTCAGTGGGGGGGGGGGGGGGGGTAGTGCGTACAGGAAATATTCCTTATAAAAGAACGAAAAAAAAAACGCTGTTTCAAAAAGACGGTTTTTCTGTTTACACCAATATTTTTATATACCCCGACGACATATTCTATTGTTTTCAAAAGATATTTTTAGAATTTTAATAAAACCGAAACGCATATGAAACAGGATTTATTTACTCTTTTTTTCTTTAGAACTGACAGCAAATAGATTAAACATTTATTGTTTATTTAGGAGAATAATTTTACTATTTGTCTATATTTCTGAGATGTTGTAGTATTTACACTATTGACATTATTCAGACTATTGTCTTCATCTTGGTTGCCATTTGTACGACGTTTCGCCCGTTGTACGCTCCGGCCTTCTTCGAAATTCTTAGCACCTGAAGTAGGCCGGAGTGTACAATGGCCGAACCGTCGTACAAATGAAAACAAAGATGAAGACAATATTCCGAATAGTAGTGTAGAATAATTTTATATTAACATTATTGACATTGTTCGGACAGTTGTTCTCATTTTTTTGCCATATTCACGACGTTTCGACCGTGGAACGTTCTGACCTTCATCAGGTGGTTGAAATTTCGAACTGAATCCTTTATTTCGATCACGGGGGTATGGTTCTCGTTCCATGAACCATACTACTTCCGGATGTCTTAGTTATCTCCATTCAACTCCCATCTCTAAATTATTTGTTCCCTACTACTATAGCCAGTGACTTAACCCAAAGTGTTGTGAGTTCAATACCTGGCTACAGCAGTAGTAAATAAAAATCTTAGAGAGTTGAGTTAAAAGGAGATAACTAAGACATCTGGAAGTGACATGACTCATAGAACAAGAACAATCTACTGCAGTGATTGAAATAAAGTGTTTGGGACAAAATTTCATCACCTCAAGAAGGTCGGAGCATACAACGGCCGAAATGTCGTGAATATGGCAAAAATGATGAGTGCAACAGTCCTAACAATGTAAATAATTACAATACCTCATCTCAGAAAATAGATAAATTTTATATAAGCAACTTCCAAAAATATGTGAACCTGTTTAGGATTGGGTTTCTGGTTCTTTCTATCTGCGTTACGGTCACAAATATACGAGGTATTCGCAGTAACTTTAATAGTGTAGAATCTTTCCTTCTAACTAACTCGCCCGATATCTTAGCTATATGTGAGACTAACCTTGACCCTTCTATCCCCTCTTCAGAGCTGTTCGTTCCTGGTTACCTTCCTCTCTTCAGGAAGGACTCCAATGTCCATATGCATGGGCTTGGTGTATATGTCAGCGAACAACTCCCCCTAGCCAGAGTCACATCTCTTGAATCCCTTGATCATTCCTTCATGTGCTTCCGTCTCTCACTTCTAAGCTCGGTTAGCTATCTCTTCTTCCTCTACCGCTCCCCCTCCTCCTCTGACTGTAAGGTACTTGATAGCATCTCTACTAATATCGACAGGGCCATTTCTTCTCACCCATCTGCCCATATATTTGTGTTTGGCGATTTTAACGCCCACAACACCAAGTGGCTTGAAAACTCAGCCACCGACCTTGCTGGGATCCGCACCATGCACTTTTCAATAGCCCAAGCTCTAACGCAAGTGGTGGACTTCCCCACGCGTTTCTCTAAAAACCCTAACGGAAGGGACTCTTTACTCGACCTTTGCTTTACCTCCATCCCAGACTCCTGCACTACCAGGCAACTCTGCCCCCTCGGAAACTCTGACCAAGCCGTAGTCTCCGTAAACATATCAATCAGCACTAACTCTACCCAAGAAAACCAGACCAGCAGAATATCATACTGCTACCAAAGAGCCGACTGGGACTCGTTCAGGGACTTCCTCTGCTACGTCCCCTGGAACAACGTCTTCGATCTTCCTGTCGAAGACTGTGCCTCCGAAGTCTCCTCTTGGGTTAAGGCTGGCATCGATGCTTTTATCCCGGCCAGGAAATTCCAACTAAAACCAAATTCGTCCCCCTGGTTCTCACCCGCTTGCTCGGCCGCCATTGCCCACCGGAACCATTTCTTCCGGCTCTATCGAAGCTGCTCGTCGAACCAAAACAGGCGCCTTTTCACCTCAGCACGGAACAAGTGTAAAAAAGTACTGAACGAAGCCAAGAGGGCGTTTGCTACCAGAATTAAGCAACGCATAGCATCCTCTAAGTTTGGCTTCAAAGATTACTGGCGTCTCTGCAAAAGCGTGCTCAGCAGGAACAAGACTTCAATACCCCCACTAATCAATGAATTTGAAGTTCTCACCTCCCCAGCCGACAAGGCTGAATGCTTTGCCCGTAGATTCTCAACCAATTCGACACTGGACTCGTTAGGAATACCTACACCAGACTTCCCACCCAGAACTAAGGCTCAACTAAATAACGTCCACATTACACCCTCGCTGGTCGCCAAGATAATTGCACAACTTGACCCACACAAAGCGAGAGGCGGTGACGGAATCCCAGTCATAGTACTGAAGAAATGTGCCCCAGAACTCTCCTCGGTCCTCTCTAAACTCTATAACCTCTGCCTATCTGCTTCATGCTTTCCTGCCTGTTGGAAGTCCTCCTGCGTAGTTCCTATATTTAAGAATTCTGGTGAACCCTCAGACCCCCGCCAATTACCGTCCTATTAGTCTCCTTCCAATCTTTGGCAAAGTTTTCGAAGCCATTATCAACGCCGAGGTGATTCAGCATCTTATGGCTAACGGGCTTCTCTCTGACAAACAGTACGGGTTTCGCTTCACCAGGTCTACTGCTGATATGCTAACGACCATTACCGAGTACATATACCAGGCACTCGACAAGAATGGTGAAGCCTGAACCGTTGCCTTGGATATCTCCAAAGCATTCGACAGGGTCTGGCATGCTGGCCTCTTGTGCAAACTGCGGAGCTATCGGATAATTGGACATCTGTTTGACCTCATCCAGTCTTTCCTCTCTAACCGCACATTGAAGGTGGTATTAAATGGGCATGCCTCCCAAAACTACCATAC
The DNA here is from genome assembly GCA_037127315.1 of Ascarosepion bandense. Lineage (NCBI taxonomy): Eukaryota > Metazoa > Mollusca > Cephalopoda > Sepiida > Sepiidae > Ascarosepion > Ascarosepion bandense. Next base: position 1,903,679 of record JBBBDQ010000637.1, read on the forward strand.
GAACGCGGGCGTCCCTCAAGATTCCATCCTAGGTCCAACGCTCTTTCTGATCTACATTAATGATCTCCCCGACACCATTAGATCCCAAGTTGGCATGTATGCCGACGACACAACAATCTACTCTCGCATCGATCAGAAACCAGGTCTGGACGATAAAGTGAACCTCGCTGCCGTACTTGAAAGGGACCTCCAATCCGTAGTGGCCTGGGGTAGGAAATGGTTGGTAAATTTCAATGCCTCTAAAACAAAGCTGTTATCAACTAACCACCATAGACAATCGCATCTACCTCCCATTAGCATGGGACAGGCTAGCCTCCCAGAGAGTAAAATACTACGCCTCCTTGGCCTTACACTCTCGGCGGACCTCAAATGGAATGACTATATTGAATCCATTGCCAAATCTGCTGCTATGAAAGTCGGCTCCCTGTGCAGGGCCCGGAAATTTTTCCCACCTGAATCTATTCTGCACATATACAAATCTACCATCCGCCCGTGTATTGAATATTGCTGCCATATCTGGTCGGGTGCCCCTGCTGCTCTCCTTGGGCTTCTTGACAAAATACAAAGGAGGATCTGTAACGTGGTTGATACTGACTTGGCAGACCGGCTGCAGCTGCTCTCTCACCGGCGTGATGTGGCTTCCCTGTGCCTCTTCTACAAGTACTTTCATGGCTTCTGCTCCGATGAGCTTAGATCACTGGTGCCGCCTAAGCACGAATTTACACGAGATACTAGATTAGCAATTAGGTCCCACCCTTTTACAGTTAAACAAATAAGATGTAACCGTAAATTCTACTCCAACAGCTTCTTTTCTCGCGCTTCCCGCCTGTGGAACTCCCTTCCACAAGTCTGCTTTCCCGACAGTTACAATCTCTAGGTGTTTAAATGTAGGGTCAATAGACACCTCCTATCACACTAACTCCCAACTATTCTCAGAACACTCTCATCTACCCAACCCTCATTCTCGGTATCCTTACCCGCCTATCACCCACCCTCTGACATTTCCTATATTTAATCAGCCTTTCTCCACTCTACGTAGCCCCCTGCGCAGTAGTGGCAGTGACATGCCTTGCTCGGGGTGAAACGCTTATAAAAAAAAAAAAAATCTACTTCTAACGTCTCCGGTTGAACTCTGAATTAGTTCTCATTAATTTTTTCTTCTCATCGAATAGGAATACATATACACGCCTATCGTTTCGTTCATTCGATTCTATTTAACAGAATTAAAGGTGCATCCCTTGTTACCTGTCGAAGTAAATTTGTTTGTCTCTCGTCCAGTTCAAACTAGTCCCTGGTCTTTAGAACAAGAGTACAGGTGCATCACTTGCTTTCCTGTAGAAGTAAACTGGTCTGTCTCTCGTCCGCTTTACACTGCTCTCTGGTGTTTTAACAAGACGGCATGTTCATCCGTTGTTACCTGTAGGAGAAAATAGGTTTATCTCTCGTTCGGTTTACACTCCTCCCTGGTCTTTTCAAAAAGAGTACAAGTACATGCCTTGTGACTTTTAAAAAAATAGGTTTGTCTCTCGTCCGGTTTACACTCCTCCCTGATCTTTTCAACAAGAGTACAGGTGCATCCCTTGTATCTTGTAGAAAGAAATCGGTTTGTTTCTCGTCCGGTTTATACTCCTCCCTTGTCTTTTCAACAAGAGTACAGGTGCATCCCTTGTATCTTGTAGAAAGAAATCAGTTTGTCTCTCGTCCGGTTTATGCTCCTCCCTGGTCTTTTCAACAAGAGTACAGGTGCATCCCTTGTATCTTGTAGAAAGAAATCGGTTTGTCTCTCGTCCGGTTTATACTCCTCCCTTGTCTTTTCAACAAGAGTACAGGTGCATCCCTTGTATCTTGTAGAAAGAAATCGGTTTGTCTCTCGTCCGGTTTATACTCCACCCTGATCTTTTCGACAAGAGTACAGGTGCATCCCTTGTATCTTGTAGAAAGAAATCGGTTTGTCTCTCATCCGTTTTATACTCCTCCCTGATCTTTTCAACAAGAGTACAGGTTCATCCTTTGTTTCTTGTAAAAAAATAGGTTTGTCTCTCGTCCGGTTTATACTCTTCCCTGGTCTTTTCAACAAGAGTACAAGTGCATCCCTTGTTTTTTGCATAAAGAAATGCGTTTGTCTTTCATCCGGTTTACACTTCTCCCTGGTCTTTTAAACAAGAGTTCAGGTGCATCACTTGTTTTCATTCAGAAGTTAATTGGTTTGTTTCTCGTCCGGTTTACACTCCTCCTTGGTCTTTTCAACAAGAGTAAAGATGCATCCTTGTTTTTTGCTTAGGATTGGATCTTCAGTTCCTTTTCATGTCTACTTAAACACTATACTCCTGTCGTATCCACTTAAACTCTGAAATGTTATTTGTTAGCTATCAGTTGACTTCTTTATATCTAGATATTGCTGTCTATCTTTCCTGTCATCTTTACTTCTCTTTTGCTAATCCACTTCTACACAGTAACCCACTATATTCCATGGTCCTTAGGCCTTCTAATTGGTGAACATTAGTAAAAAAAAAATCATCCATTACCATATTTTAAAGAAATACCATGAAAACAGTGTAAATGACTGTAATTTTACATATATAGAGGCGTGCGATGGATAAATGTTCGCAAAAATGAAAATGAATGACAAGTCATTTTAAGAGATATATTTAACAAAATTACTCAAAAATATCTTGAAATACTAAAGAGTAAATTTATTCCGCAAAATCGCCATTGATTTCAACGATGGTCTTCGGATGACTTCAGAATCTCTTGCATCTCTTCCTTGCTTAAGCTGGTCGATGTTGCCATAATCTTTGCCTTCGGTTCATGTTACAAGGAGTTTTGTAGAGCTTGCTCTCAAGTACGCCCTACACATGATAAGGTGGCTGCAGTCTGGGGAGTTAAGTGCCCAGATATAAGGGGTCATTTGGTCGTACAATTTATACTGGCTTCTCCTGCTTGTGTAGCATGGTTCAGAGTCCTGTTTCCAGACATAGGATCTTCCAGCATTCTCTTGACCCAGAGCAGCACTGCCTCTTTAAGGCATTTGGTGTAGGCCACCATGTCGAGTCGGAGGCTCCCAGCAAAAAATTCGGAAGTTCTTTTCAGAACGATCAGTTTTCCGAGCTGCCGTATCTTCGTAATCACAATAAGACTCTTTCCGAATTATCTGCATTGTCATCACGTTGAAACCCAAACACTCCGAAATGTTCGTATTGCAGATTCAGATACGAATACCAAACAGTACAACATAACGTTTTCAAACCTGTGGCGGAGTTAATTGCGTTATAGTACGTTTTCTTACAGACGGCGCCCAACTGACCCTACTACACTGTGCAGTTGACAAAATAAAAAACAAATAATGTGCATCCCCTAAATTAAACATATAAAAATAGTGACAATTCCCATCGCACCCTGTATATAAAATTCTGTTGTTTTCGTTAGTCTTTTCCGTCACACTTTCTGAAGTAGGCATTCATTGACTGATCGAAGCAAATTCAATAAAGTTAAGGAGTTCATAAAGCCTCGCTAATGCAAATGATATCCTACGCTTGACTACATTAGGGCCAGAAAGATTTCTAAGACACAACCTATTGTTGAAACCAGGAATGCCGCTGATGCCATTAAGCAATGTAAATCCTCGGGAGCGCATATATAATGGAACAACTTTCGACAAACTTATTGACAACAGACTACTACGATGTACAATGTTCGGAACAGGACGTTTGGCATTAATCTCAAGAATAAAGTTTATTCCTAAACCATCCGAATGTCTTTTCAAATTGATAAGAATCCAATTTACAGTTCCCCCGGCGTTTATGAGAACTATAAATCAAAAGGCCAAAGGTTTTAAAAAATTAGAATTTGGCTCTGAAGTTTTGCCAGGTGTATGTTACTTGCAATGTTGTATGTTGTTAGTCCCAAAGCAGTTGGCTTTGCTACTATGACACTTTCAGCTCTCTGTCTTTGGGTAGAGAGCGCTCTCTGCTTCCGAGCAGAGAGCACTAACTCAGTCGTGGTTCCGCCGAAAGGTAGAATCACGACAGATATTTTTGGCCTGGCTATATGGCCGGGAAGACCCACAATAAAAAGACCTCTAGCCTTGCGCGGGAAGGTTGGTAAATACCGTTGTATGTTACTTGCTCAAGCGGAAGAAATTTTAAAATCTTAAGAATTCATTCTCCGCTGTTAAAGAGAAAAAAAACATTGTTTAGCATGAAGTTCTACAAATTAATTTAATTTGATAGAATTTAATTTTTTATAAATTGATTTGTTTGGTTTCGAATTCACTATACAGTCATAAACTGATCCAGTAAGACAAGGTGAATCACCAATACACCATGTCGTAGTACTCTTATTTAAATGAATTTTTTGTGCTAAGGGCAAATGACAGGAATTATCGGAAATGTATTTTTTCAAAACTATAATTATTTGAAATCCTCACAATATTTACTATTATTGAAGATATCGTTAACAGTTTTGTCACGATTTACAAACTCTATGTTTCGTTCAATTTCGCAAACCAATCTATGAAATTTGGATGAGCTGATTTGTTTGGAAAAATATTTTGGTAGAAACCCTACTCCCCTGTTTAATAATTTCTTCAATTTAAGTTAGTTTTATAAGTAAACAATATTTTTAGGAAAATTTCTTTTTTATTTCTTTTTCAACAGCGAAGAATAATTTTTTAGAATTTCTTACTCTTGAGCATGCAACTAGCCATGCATAAATATTTTTTTCTGGGACTAAATTTCATTTTTTCGAATGCCTTAACAAAACCTTACTTCGCAGCTTAATAATTCATTTAATTTAAAGAAATTGTTAAACCGATAAGTAGGATTTTTGTCAAGGCATTTTTCCAAAAAAACAACTTTTTTTTTTTTTAATCATCTCACCCCAAGCAAGGCATTCCACTGCCACTATTGCGCATGGGGCTACATAGGGGAAGGTAAAGAGAAGGAGTGGTTAGACATAAGGAATGTCAGGAGGAAGGTGACAGATGAGAAAGGATAGCGAGAATGAGGGTTGGGCAGATGGGAAGAGTGTTTGATAGAATGGGAGCAGGTTAGTGTGTTAGGAGGTGTCTATTGACCTTACATTTAAACTCCTGGAGATTGTAGCTGTCGGGGAAGCAATCGTGTGGAAGAGAATTCCACAGTCGGGAAGTGCGAGGAAAGAAACTGTTGGAGTAGAAGTTACGGCTGCATTTCTCGGTTTCACTGTAAAAGGTGAAAACTCGGTGACTTTAAACTTTAAAGTGCCCACTCGGAAACTCTGACCACACTGTAGTGTCCGTCAATATTTCACTCAACTCCCGCCCACTATATAAACAACTTATCTAAATTTATCTAACTTATCTAAATTTCATCGACTGGTTTCCGAAATTGGACGATAGAATCTGTAAATCGCGACAAAAATGCTAATGATGCCTTCAATAATAATATTGTCGTTTGCATATCTTTTCGTTAAGTCTTTATATCAGCAGTTACCCAGTTTCTAATTTACCCTGCTTTTGCCAAAAATATGAAGACATCACAAAGCCAAACAATTTGATGGCATTTAGTTCCAGAAAAATATGCTTTCCAGCCAAATTTATTCTACAAAATTTTAAATGCAATATTAATCGCTATTTATTTCCCTCCTGATTACCCTTTTCTCTTCCTGCCTATTATTAATGTTTCTGTTCCTAATTCTTCCACACCCTGTAAACCCTTGCACTTTAGTGGCTTTATTGCCTTGTTTAGCGTGATACCGATTAAAAAATATATTTAACACTTCCGCTGCCGTGTTTATACGTCGAACTTAGATTGCCTATTGTCGATGTACTTTTTGAAGACACCGTGACATTTCCAACTCTAGGGTTTGTTTTATAAACTAACTAATGACTATACAATCCATTGTATTCACTTACGCGCAAATACCCTTGGGAAAGGTATTAATCCGTCTCTTCCCTCCAGTTATGGGTTAAATAACAGGACAGATTGGGTTCTATAGCCTTGGTCGGCAACCAGTCTACCGCAGAAAGCAATGGCAACCTACTGCGGGATAATCTTTTACCCAGTCAGTCATGTCTCTTTCGAGACATGATCGCCCAAGCGTGTATCACGTATGGCACTTAATTGACTGACTCTTGGGATGTGCGTTGTGGTGAAGTGGATATCGTCAACCTACTGCGGGATAATCTTCTGCCCAGTCAGTCATGTCTCTTTCGACACATGATCGCCCAAGCGTGTATCACGTATGGCACTTAACTGACTGAATGACTAGGGAAGTGTCAGCGTCTTTATTATTTCTAATGGCAATTTTCATTTTTTCCTATAACGGGCCAGCACAGCCAGGCAACATTTCTATAACAAAGAAAATGTAAATTTTAGTGATGTGATTCTACTAATGAATGCGGGGAATACTATGGATAGAACATGTAAACAGCAAAGAAATCTTAAAGAAACTAGGAATAACGACGAAAACTACTTAACATATCACTTAATACATCCCGGGCCTCACTAATAAAACAACTTTAAGGCAAAATTCGACTTTATTCATTAATATAGTTTCCTTCTAGGGTGATACACTGATTCCAAAGCTTCTCTAACAATTTGATGCCGTTTTTTTTTTTTTTTTTTTTTTTGTAAAACGATTTGTCTTTGGCCTCAAAATACGTCCCAGTTTCCGATATCACTTCTTTATTGAAGCCAAATCTCTTTGCTTAAGGCATTCTTTTGACCTCTTCAGACAGCCAGTAGTCGCTGGGGGCCAGATCTGGAGAATAGGGTGGATGCGGAAGCAATTCCAAGTGCACTTTATGTAGTTTTGCCATCGTTGTGATCGACTTGTGACACGGTGCAATGTCTTGTTGAAAGATCACTTTTCTTATTTATCTGTAGCCGTTTTTGGCGATTTCTTCCTTCAAACGCACTATTAATGCAATATAATATTCACTATTGATTGTTCTTCTTTTCTCAAGGTAGTTGATAAACAAAATACCTAACTAAGGGGGCCAAAACCTTACCTGCTGATGTTTGCGTCTTTGGTCGCTTTAGATGGCTTTCACCTGCTGCTGTCTACTCAGTTGACTGCCAATTTGACTCTGGAGGGAAGCGGTGGATCCATATTTCTTCGCAAAAATTCATTCTTGTTGTGTTGAAATAGTTGCAAACCACACTCTGAATCGTTGACGTGATGTTGTTTTTGATTGACTGTGAGCAAACGCGACACCCACTTTGAACACAGATTTCTCATTGACAAATGTTCATGCAAAATGGTGAATACACTACCTTTTGATATGTTCAGCTTCTCTGCTATCTCACGCAACTTCAACTTACGATCGGCCAAAAGGAGTTTGTGGATTTTGTGTGTGTGTGTGTGTGTGTGTGTGTGTGTGTGTGTGTGTGTGTGTGTGTGTGTGTTTTCCGGGACAACTGCCGATTTTGAGCGACCTGAGCTTTCAGCACCATTTGTGTTTGTACGACCGCGTTTAAAGTCAGCATACCACTTCTTAATTGTTGTTTCCGATGGAGCAGAGTTCGAATAACACTTATGAAGCCATTACTTTGCTTGAACAGTATTTTTCCCATCACAAAGCAATGCTTTATCAAAACACGAAATTCAGATATTTCCATTGTGTTGAACATTTATAACAGTAGCTTCACTTAAATAACTATAATTTGAAAACTAATAATCCGATTGGGCACAAATTTTGTCACGTACCATTTGAAGGTTAATACTTCATAAAAATCAGATGGATATTTTATTAGTGGAAACATCTATGTGTCAGGCTCGGGACTTAATGAGTGATGTGTTACAATCAGAAAAGAGACTGCATGAAAATTCAAGGGCACATAATAAGGGGAAATGGCCCAGAATTTAATAAGGGGAAATGGCCCAGAATTTAATAAGGGGAAATGGCACAGAATTTAATAAGGGGAAATGGCACAGAATTTAATAAGGAGAAATGGCCCAGAATTTAATAAGGGGAAATGGCCCAGAATTTAATAAGGGGAAATGGCACAGAATTTAATAAGGGGAAATGGCACAGAATTTAATAAGGGGAAATGGCCCAGAATGACAAAATGAAGGATAAGAGAAGTAAGAATGAAGCAGCGAGTCAACTATCTAACGAGCTTGTGTAAATCGATAGCAGAATAAGAGCAATTGGTGTCAGTCAGTCAGTTAAGTGTCATAATTGGGCGATTATGTCTTAAAAGAAACATGACTGACTGAACAGAAGATTTTCCCGCAGTAGGTTGACATTGCTTTCTTCAATAGACTGGTTACCAACCAAGGATATGGAACCCAATCTGTCCGACTATTTTACCCTTAACTGGAGGGAGAAAAGACGGATTGATACCTTTGCCCAGGGTATTTGCGCGTAAGTGAATGCTACGAATTCAACTAGAATTCGAACTCGGATTTCCGATTTCTTGTTCCGAGACGAGATCCACTGCACAACAACGCACCCCCAAAGGTGTAAAATTCCAAAATGAAAAAAAAATTGAGCTAGTGTGTTTATACATAAGTTGTGAATTCAAACCCCATTAGATGCTCCATATTTGTAACCTTGCGCCAAACTAGGTTTAGAAAATACTTTGAACGCTTCGGTGCGGGTAGTGGTTAACGACTTAGTCTGGTTGTATTGGACTCATTAGATGAGCCTTATTGTGGCCTTATGTCAAACTATGTTTAGAAAATGCTATGAACGCTTCGATACGCGTAATATAATAAAAGACTAGAAGTTGTGGAGAGTCTTGATCGCCTGCGCTCTGAAAGACGTAGCATATGAAATAATTGTTATTATCACAAGAACTGAAATAAAAACACGTACACTTTTCATCATGATCATAATCATCATCACCATCATCATCATTTATTTATTTTATCAGCCTCTTTCTTTCTGGCTTTTTTTTTAGTTTTTTTTTTTTTCTATTTTGTATTTCTTTCTCCTCTTCTGTTTCTTTCTTTTTAAATTTTCTCTTTCTTTCACATTCGTTAGTTGTTACTTTTTTTTGTTCTCATTCACTCAGTACTTTTCTTCTTTTTGCTAACTTTCTTCTTCATTCTTTCCTTCCTTGTGATTATTTATTTATTTCTTGTTCCTTCATCTTTTCATTCATATATTGTTCTTTTTTAACATGTATTTTTCTTTCATTTATTTGATCGCCTTTATCTTGACTTTTGTGCTGCCTTCTTATTTGTCGGTCTTTCCCTTCTTTTATTCATTTTATTTTCATTCATTCGTTCTTAATTTCCTTTGTCCATAGTATTTTTCTTCATTCTTTTTCCATCGAAGTTTAGTTTGTTTTTCTGGTTCTTTCACTCTCTCATTTTTTTTTTCACTAGTTTTTCATTCGTTTAATCTTTCTTTTAATGTTTACTTTTTCTTTTTATTCCATAATTTTTTAATTCATTCTTTGTTTCTTTAATCTTTTATTTTTTTCTTTATTTTTCATTCACTTGTATTTTTCTTTTATTTATCTTTTCCTTTTGTTCTTCAATTATTTTGTGATTTTTTTCATTTTTTTTTTTTTTTTTGTTCTTACCTCTTTTTTCTGCTCATCACCTTTCTGCCTTCCTGATTTTCATTCAATTTTTTCATTCTCTCGTTTGTTTTATTTCACACGTTCTCTATTTCAGTAACCATGCCTTACTTAATACTTTTAATTATTGTTCACTTCTTTTGTTTTTTCTTTCTTCTTTCTTTCGCTATTCCCCCTTCGTTGTTTCTTTCTTTGTTTTATTTGTTTCCTTTTTTTCTTTCTTTATTCGCTGACCTTCTTTCTTTTGTCTCTTCCTTTTGCACAATTTTCTTAATTTATTTTAATTTATTTATTTTTGCTTCTATTTGATTTATTTTTCTTTCATACTTTTGATCGTTCTTTGAATTTATTTTTTTGTTTCTGCCTTTTCTTTGTTCTTTTTTCCACGTATTTTTCTTTCTTTCTTTCGTTCTTTCTTTTTTCTTTCTTCCTTCCTTTCTTTTTTCTTTCTGTTTTCATTCTGTTCCAGTTCATTTTATTTTTATTTTCTTCCTTTAATTCTTTTAGCATATATTTTGTTCCTTAACTGATTCTATAGTCTGCTTTTTCTATCATTCTTTTTGTCTTTCTTTCTTTCTTTCTTTCTTTCTTTCTTTCTTTCTTTCTTTCTTTCTTTTACTCGTTATTTCTACTGCTTTTTTCACCCTCATTTCTCTCTTTCTTTCTTCTTTTACTCTTTCTTACAAACATATGCATGCTACATTAAATTTACTTACCCTCAAACGAACAAGCATTTTTAATTTCTTTGTTGTCCCACACTCATATACACATGCGCGTAGAAAAAATCATTTGAAAAATTTAAGGAAAAAGACACGAAAAAATGCTGGGTATTAATGCGGTTATGTGAATTGATAGCGAGGGTTGTAGGCAGTCGTTTTTTCTCTCCAGCGATTTCGGATCAAGTAATTATCGAAGGGAATGCTGGAGAAGTCGAGTGAAAGGGGGGGATGGGGAACGGGGTTTCGGATGTATTTCAAACTTGGTTCTCTCTTTGAGAAGTGCGGGCAAGCAAAGTCCCATTTTGATTGGAGATTCGCAAAACAGCAGTACGAGCCAAGCAGGAAGGGAGAGAAAGAATGAAGGTAAAAAAAAGAGGAGTAGGAGGAGTTGTCAAACAGAAAAAAAGGGATTTTATTAGGAGAAAAGAGACAAGAGGAAAAATCTAGCCAAAAGAAGAAAAAAAAACAAGAAGAGAAAATATATATTTTTTTTTTTAAATGGTGATAATGGAGGTGTGAGCAAAAAGGATTTATGAAAGAATCGGCAAGGAAAGACTGAATAAGGGGATAATGTTTCAAAACCAAAAGTAGGAACGAAAGAAAGTCGAGGGGGAGAAAGTAAGTGAACAATACAAATGAAGAAGGAAGCAAAGAAGAAAAGAAGGAAAAATACAAACGAAAGAGAATAAATGAGGAAAGAAAGATAGGAGAATGAAAGCAGAAACGGATGATAGAGCCAGGATAAGAAAGAAAGAAAGAAAGAAAGTAAGAAAGAAAGAAAGAAAGAAAGAGTGAATAAATGTAAAAGAAAACACGAATAAACTAAATTTTAAAAGAAATGAAGAATAAAAAATGTTATGGCGACAAACAATAGAGGCTAGAAAACTACAATGAATACAGCATAGGTACGAATTAAAAAAATATCTAATTCACCCCAAGCAAGGAACTATAGCTACTAAGATACATGGGGCTTACTGGGTGCGAAAAATTAGAAAACAGTAAACATTATGAAGGAGCGGGAACTTGATATATATATATATATATAAGAGAGAGAAATAGAGAGAGAGACGGGAGATAAAGAGAGATTTCTTAATCATTGCTTAGATGCGGCAGAAGACCGAAATTAGGTAGCACCAGTGAGGCAATTCAATATTATCCATTAAAAATAACGTTTAAACAAATAAATTAAAAATATGTCGAATTTAATCTATTTCTTAATATATAATTATAATATATATATATGTGTGTGTGTGTGTGTGTGTGTGTGTGTGTGTGATTTTTTTAGTTGGGAAGCAGGCCCTCTTTTATACAATCAGTTAAGTGGCGTATGTGATACTCACTTAAGCGAAACTGTCTCGAAACTTCATGGCTATAGAACCCAATCTGTTCTGCTATACCTGGACATTTGCGCATAAGTTAATGCAATGAATTCAACTGGAATTTGAACTCAGCTCTCCGAATTCACATTTCGAGCCGATATCCACTGCACCACAACGCACAATTAAAAACGATTGACAGCGTTTAACCGTTTTATTTAACTTTTCTTGGGTTTGTCGAAATGTTTTCTTTCGGGACATAGTCTGTAAGTAACAATGTATTTATTTAGTTCATTTCTGTTTGTATTTTTCTAATTTCTTATATTTGTTCAAGTACAAAAATAACAAAATTCAGAACTTTGGACCATTTATACAGAAAATCCGAAAAATGAGAAAACGCAATAAAAATGAAAACTGCCATTCTGAGTTCTTTCATCAAACTTACCACCACACGCGTATAAACACATAAACATAAACACATAAACATAAACACACACACACACACACACACACACACACACACACACACACACACACACACACACACACACACACACACAGTGGAAATGCATTGAGAGCCTCGCTATCTTATCAATATTTTTCTTTATTCCACCTACAATTATACACGTTACTAATTTAATCAAATACAACTGAGAATTAAAGGATGATATATTTTCATGTTTTTTTTTTCGTCATTGTGAGGTCTTTTTTTTTTTTTTGTTCGGTAAAATTTTGTTTTGTCCATATTAAGCCCGCAAACAAACACGATAAAAAAATTCCCTATTTTTATTCATAATTTTGAATGTGTTTGAATTCTTGAAAAAAATCTCAAGTTGATCCTAAAAATTGCCCCAAAACATTGTCGATTTAACTAAGATGGAATGATTTCTTATGACATGTCTCTAATTTGTATTTAAATACATTGGAATAATTTTCAATGTTCCGAGTTGAATTGCTCAATTGTATTTTTGTTTATTTTATAAGTAACTAGGTTACAATAAAATATGTATTGTATATAAATTCCACCTTATAGAAATTAAGTTGTCGTTGTTTAGCTTATAGATTCGTGCGTTGGCGGGGGGGACACGAGATCCTATAACCGATATATATATATATATATATATATATATATATATATATATATATATAAAGAAAAACCAAGCCCAGATAAGTAAAGGCATCATAATGTTGCCTTCACGAAACTTCGAAGTCGACATGAACCTGCTCAGTTAATGTGAGAAATTCGTTGCATTAAACCTATATATATATAATAGAAAATCGTTTCTGCAGATGGAAAGATATATATATATATATATATATATATATATATATATCTTTCCATCTGCAGAAACGATTATATATATATATATAGAGAGAGAGAGAGAGAATTTACTACACAGAGCTTAACTTGCGATATTACGACGAAAGCATGGGGCACTTGGTGAGGATCGAACTCATATTAGTAGTAACTGACAAGGTGAGACATGCGTGCTAACCATTATGCCACGTCGAAGCGCCCAGGAATGTTATATAAAGATCGGTAGATATAAAAATATCCATACACATATATGTATATGTGGGAGAGAGAGAGAGAGACAGAGAGAGAGTGAGAGAGAGAGAGAGAGAGAGAGAATAAAAGTAGAGGAGGTTTAGAGAAAAGAAAGGATCGTGTTTGAAAGCAAAAAAAATGATGGCGGTTTGGTGATAGCGATCGTTGCAAACGTTTGCACCAGCAGAAACAGTGAGTCACAGAGCTTGACATCGCCGCACCACAGACCCCGCTGCCATCTCCCATTCACTTCCGTTTTCTGATATCCACACCGGAAGTTGATTCCTGTCTGCCACCGCGCACACATTTTATTGCTCCAGCTGCAAGACATTTCAATTTGCGAAACTAAAAAATGAATAAATAAAATAAAAAATATTTTTTATTGTTGTTTTTGTTATTGCTAATATTTTTAGGCCATATTTAGTTTATATAAACATTGATTCTAAGAACACAATGTTACACAGTAAAGTCAGTGCATGTTTTTCTCTGTCCTTATATATATATATATATATATATATATATATATATATATATATATATATATATATATATATAGGAGAGAATGGAAGACCCACAAAGATGGAGAGAATAATCCAAAAAATTTTATCTAATTAGTATAAATTATTAACTTGATAAAAATAGAGAGCTCGTTGGATATTATCCAGAGCATTATAAATTATTGAGAGGAAAACTCAATGCATATTTGGACGGTTATATATCGAGATTTATTTCGACAGTGTATGTTTACTTCAATTGTCTCGTTCAGACCGTTGAAAAAATTTTATTTTTTATTTTTCGACAGTCTGAAAAATAGAGTCAGTGAAGTTGCACTGTCTAAATAAATCTCAATTTATAACCGTCTAAATATACCTGAGTTTTCCTCTCAATATTATATATATATATATATATATATAGTGTATCGAGGCAGCAAATAATTTTCTAAGCATATACTGTTAAATATAAGAGACAATGAATGTCTATTATGCTTAAACATGAGCCGTTCTAAACATCGTATTTTGGCTTTAACCCTCTAGGGCCATTCGTATCATATTTGATACAGTATGAAAACCAGCCTTGAAAGAAATATTTTCCTGAAAATTTTTTTAAGAGAAATATTTTATAAATTTCAAATGAAAGCAGTACTGACTACTCAGTCAATGAGTACCAAATGTTTCCTTATAGGGAAATACCAAATGTTTCCTTATAGGGAAATACTGTATCAAATATGATACGAATGGCCCTAGAGGGTTAATTTCAGTTGAAAATAAAGACAAAAATTCTCCAACATTTGGATAATTTTTTATTAATTTGGTTCTAAGCTTTCGGCTCACATGAGCCATCTTCAGAGAGGTAATTAAGACGGTAATACAGTAACATCCACCATCACCGACGATTTTATTTCTGTTGACATAAAACTCCGCTAGGCAACGGCAATAGTTACCAAAAATAACAAACGCAAATTTGCAATGCGGTTCTATGACGTCACACCACTTGATAGCACGAAATGACAACAGAACCATGTATTCAAATGCAATGTAACGTGTTATGACCGGATTTAAACGTGATTTTATTAAGTGTGGGTTGTTTGGATTTAATGTAGATGGCCTCCAATATCTGAAGGTTCTTTTTACTGTGTGTATCACGCGGTGTGACATCATAGAACCGCATTGCAAATTTGCTAACTGCGTTTGTTATTTTTGGTAACTCTGGGACGCTTTTGGACTCTGTCGAAGATATACATGCGAGTATGAAACAACTTTATTTATATTACGACTCTTAATTTTTTTTTCATGCATTTTGCCCCCCCCCCCCCCCCGCCCGGAATAAAAATATCTGTGTACAGCGCAACCAGTCACAGAAAATGGATGATTTTTTTTCTGCACCGTTCGACCCCCTCATTTTGCATAGTAAACCTATGATAAAATCTCACACTATACTTAAGTACGGTGTAGGAACGGATAGCAGCTCGGATTTCAAAATCCGAGAGCTGTGTTCGAATTCCAGTCGAGTTTATTGCATTCATGGATAAATAGCAAGATATACTTCATAAGATGGCAACCGATATAGGAGAAAGAAAAAACTCTGAATTCAATACCAGCCAGGATGATGAAGTGTCTTGCGTAGGGCTAAAAGACAAGTTACAGAAGCAGCGACGACAACGAACCAGTCCAGAACATAGTGCAATGGTGATGGTGAGGGATTAAGAGAGAAGAGATACTCAAATATATATATATATATATATATATGTGTGTGTGTGTGTGTGTGTATGTGTGTGTGTGTGTGTGTGTGTGTTTGTTTGTGTGTGTTAGTTTGGGGTCATAATTAAATTAGACCAGTTCACAGCTGTATTAAAAATGGTCAATATATTTATATTGTAGAGCATTTGAATATTTTTCATTTAGAAATAAGCGTACAACAGAGATTTCGCGACTGGAATTTTGAAACAACCGGAAATTTCCGAAGTTACTTAAGGATCGTAAAACACATTCTTCCAGGTTTGTATGATCCTAGAATGCATCTATAGGCCTGATTTCGTCCGGACACTACGTCTGGTTTTTCATTAACAATTTTTTTTCTGGATATATGCCTGTATAATTGCGTAATTGGCCAGCAATCTCTTTGGCTATATATATGTTATATAGCAATATACAACAAACACGCATATATATAAAAATATATCAAGTGATATTTTTATTAATGACAATGAACCGTGTAGCCTAGGGAACAGAGAGCGAGAGAGCGCGCTTCTAATGGGTTGACGGGTTGACGGGAGTGTCTCTCTTCACCGGCCGATCTCTGTCTGCGTCTCTCTGCGTCTCTCTGTCTCTCTGAAATCCGTGCGCCGAGGTCTTTTTATAATCTCCAAACCGGTACTTCCGGATTTTGCCTCGCCCACGCACGCCCACGTAATTCTCAGAGACACCTGTTCTGTCTGCCTCTTGTAGCCATTTCCGCTACTGCCGGAAATAAGGTCAAACAAACATCCGTTCCTTTCAACGACCGGAAAACAACCCCGCTTGCAACAGCCTTCTTCTCGGGTGGGGTCAGATTGTTATATTACATATATATGTATATAATCAACGTGTCTTGATCCAAGGAAGTTTGATCTAATTCAGCTGTTAAGGTCTATCTTTTTCATTTGTTCATTGTATTTTTTCCAATTTTCACTCGTATTTTTCATGTCCATTCTGTTGTTTTTGTTCAAGTATTTCCCACCGTCTCAGTTATTAGAAGTGTGTATTAAACTGGTGCTTTTCCTAACAAGTTGCGGATAGTGGTTTGTAGGTTTCTGCGTGTATTTTAATCTGTCCTAAGGGTCATATAGCGGCTCGGATTGAAGAATCAAGAGAGCCGAGTTCGAATTCCAGTCGAATTCATTCCATTCACTTAGGTGATTTACCCTTGGGAAAGGTATGAAAACATCTCTTCTCACCCCCCCTACCCGCAGCTATAGATAAATAGCAGGACAAACTAGGTTCTATAGCATTGGTTGTCAACTAGTCTTGGAGAGGGAAACTCAATCAGCTTCAAGAGAGATGGGCACCGTATTGCTAGCTTGCCCAAGTCACACCACCTCTACTGTGTTGCCGCTCTAGGGAGTCGTGATTGCGATGAGAGTTATGATCCGAGAGGTGCAAACTAAGTCATCTTGAGTCTGTAAGAATGGAACTACAAGTTCCATTCTTACAGACTCTATGTTAACAAAAAGAACAAATTCCTGTACTCTTGCGAGAAAAATATAAAAATCGTAACTACTGTGCCTTGTTAGTCAATTTCAATTAACTGTTTCTTTTTTTTTACTAATGTTCACCACATAAAATTCTCAAGAGCCACTCAACGTAAAGGGTTATTGTGTAGGGGTTACATATTAGCGTAGGAAAAGACAAGCGTTAGCAGTATCGAGCCGAAGCAGACTTTAAAAGCAATTCTCTATTGGAAACAGTAAATAAGCCTCTGCTGCTTTTCAAGGGACATGGAAAGAAGTTGAAGGATTACTACCCAAATAAACACAACCACACACACACACACACACACACACACACACACACACACACACACAGAGATTTCGGTCGGGTTTCAATCCTGGGTTAAAAGCAATCGGAGTCTAACCGTACTAATGAGCTGTGATACCGCGAAACAGATCTGTCTGCGGATGACTATATATATATATATATATATATATATATATATATATATAGAGAGAGAGAGAGAGAGAGAGATTTTATGCAGGTTTCATACAAAATGACGGATAAGGTATTATCATTTAGTTTTTATATAATTTTTCATGTGTTCTTATATATTTTTTCTTTTCAGAACTCAAATTATAGAAAAATTGGCTAAAGGTTTTGCCTTTTCGAGCACTTTCGGCTATACTTTTAGCCATTATCAAGAATTAATTTCGTTTTACTTATAAATAAACATGTGGCAACTTTATGCATATAAAGTCTTGTGTATGTTATGTTCCGAACACGGTAAGCACATTGTTAACGTATTCATAATTGATGTTATTAAGTGTAGGATTTCTCTTTTTTGTTAGTAATCCCTCCATTATATTTATTTTTATTTTTTGCATGTGGATAATGCTGTTATGCATGGGTTGTCAACAGGTATGTCACGGATAGATCCTGATAGACGGCCGAGATCGAATAGAACTATGATCGGAAAGGTGCAATGTCTGTGTTCCCGACAATTTTGTGGTAGTGTAGCCGATGTAATTACAGGGTGTTGCAGCAAAATCCGACACTTGACAAAAAAGTAAACGAAATACGCAATAAAAAAAGAGTTGTATATGCAAAGACCTGGCAGTTTATTTAACAACTGTTAGAGTTACATACTACATTATTTTTCAATGTAAACGCCGGCGGCAGCGACCACCATCTCAAGGCGGGCGCGAAATCAGTCACACGCTTTGGCAACCATAGCGGTGAACGCCTCTACGATGGCAGCTTTCAGAGAGTCGACCGTGTTGTGGGCGTGCTTGTTGGTCTTCGCCTCGATCACGCCCCAGAAGAAATTGTCAAGAGGATTGCAGTCGGGTTAGGAGGGCGGCCACAAGTCCAGCGACCAGTGGTGAGGAACATTGTTGATCAGCCACGCCTGGGTCGTCTTGGCGTTGTGTGCAGAAGCTGAATCCTGCTGGTAGATGTAGGGACATCCAGCGGCGATCTCGTCCATCCAGAACTTCACCACGCTGTTCAGCACCTCCTGGTAAATCTCAGCGGTGACTTTCAGGCTCTTTTGAATAAAGACCGGAGCCATGACTGAGATGACGCCAAGGACCATGACGGAGGAGAGAAACATCGTATGCTTCACGACGGGAACCTCCTCGATGTCTTTGATCCACCTGTAGTTCTGCCTGTTGTTCGATTGGTCCTGGATGAAATTATTTTCATCAGAGAAAAAACTTAGCACCTGGGCAAAACTATGCTTGAGCTCGTTCAGCACAGCCGCCGCCTTGACCTTCCTCGACTCCTCGTGATGAGCATGCGGTGAGACATGCAGTAGGAGGAATAACCAATGTCCTTCTTGATCGTTCGGCAGATCGTCGACTTGTGACAGGCCTGTCAGCGGAGATCTTGACCTAGTTCTGGCTTCCATCACTGTCGGCGGCGACGAACTCGTCGGTCCTAACGGTCGAAGAACGAACGTTGTAAGCCTTTCGTTTGGCAGTAAACTCGTCCTTGTTCTCACACGCCTTCCACTTCCATCAAATGTCCATTCTCTTCTTGAGCCCAAATCAGGCAACCACTTCCGCAGGCTTCTTCCCGACACGAAAAGAAGCTACTACCGCTAATCTGCGCTTATATTCCATCCTAGAAAAGGGTAGAAAAAATGTTAGTTAGTTGTGAAACTATCGGGTACAACCTTTGTTGTTATTGCCTATTACGTTTTGTCAAATTTCGGATTTTGTTGCAACTCCCTGTATTTACAAATTTGGATTGTTGAGGACATATAAGTTCATAAACCGCACTGCTTCTCTACCGTTTAGATTTATGTATGCATATAGCGTTTTCCTATATATATATATATATATATATATATATATATATATATATATATATATATAGGAAAACGCTATATGCATACAGAAATTTTAATAGGAAGTTGTACGAATTCTGTTACGAAATGGTTTAACGACGACATAATTTTAATTTATTTGTTTAAAAATTATTTATCGTATTTGAGTAGACACTCTGTGTTGTTGTTGTTGCTGTTGTTGTTGTTTTACAGTATTTACATTATTCGGACTATTGTTCTCATCTTTGTTGCCATTTGTACGACGTTTCGATCTGTTGTACGCTCTTCAGGTGCTAGTAATTTCGAACCGAATCTTTTATTACAATCACGGTGGTATATCATCCCCAATCCTCGATTGGAAGTCATGAGTTATCTCCCTCTAACTCTGCAAGTTACTTGTTCACCACTTATTTGGGTCAAGTCACAGGAACTAACCAATGCCTGTATCCACTGGGCCATGTGTTCTTAAGGAGAACTGAATTTTTGGGACTTTTAAATGGCTTAAACATCGTACAAATTTCAACAAAGTTGAGGACAATAGTCCGAATAATGTAAATACTGTAAATACTACCTAATTTCAGAAATATAGACAAAGACATAATTTTAAATTATTTGTTTAAACATTATTTTAATGGATACTCTTATTTAAGTAGATACTTTTTTTGTTGTTGTTTTTTGTTTTTTTGTCATTAAAGTGTATATATATTTATATATATCAGCCTGAATAAACGAGAAAATATGCATCTTCCGCCAGGATTAACTATGTATAAGATTATTCAGACTGGTATATATAAATAAATATACTGTTTAATTATAGTAAAATTGGCCAGATGGTCAGAACGTTTGCTTTCTGACCATGAAGCTCGGGTTCGAATCTACCCATGATCGTTTTTGTCAGGAAGGTGACCTTGATGTTATCGGTCTTGAGGAGGCAATCCCAGCATGCAGCATCTTTGGAAAGTGCCTGAAAAACCATACCACGGGTTGACCCAAGCCATGTGAGTTAAATTAGGTAGACGGCTCCCTTTGAGGAGTCGTCAATGGTTGTGTTAGCTCAAAGTCACAAGTCATCGTGACCGAGGGTTTAAGTGTCCTGGCCTTGTTCAGACTAGTGTTCACGCTAAAATAAAGTCCGCTCAAAATAGTTGCGGTATAAAACACAGGTTGGCTCCGTGGGTGTTGAATAAACACAAGTGTGCCTGAGTATATGTCTACAATGGGGATTAGCTAGCCTCTCTGGTAAACGGGTATCCTCGAATACTAGTGACCAGCCATTTTGTATGTATGTATGTGCGTGTGTGTGCGTGTATGAGTCGAATATATGGATCAGAATCCGACAAGATGATAGAACAAAAAAGGATACACATTTCAATCTAACATATTTGATTTTTATTAAAATCTCTTCAAAGACTGAGAAAACTGAAAAAATAACAGATATTGGACTAAGCAGGTTCATGCTGACTTCAAAGTTTCGTGAGGACACCGTTACGATGTCGTCACTCAGTTTTTTTTTATCTGATATATATATATATATATATATATATATATATATATATATATATATATATATATATATATATATGGTTAAATAAAATAAAGACAAGAGAAAAACTGTATTTTAAATCGCCTACGCGTTTCGTCCTGTGATGGACTTTATCAAGGCAAAAAGACAAAATGAGCTTTATTCTAAATTACGTATCTATAAACAAACAGTGTTGGCAACCACAAAGACGCTCACAAATTATTTCAAAAGATTAACAGAATAGTTTAGTTTTAGAATTCCTTCATGTGTAGTGCAAAGACACGAGATATTAAAATGAAGTGAATTTGACTGTTTTCTTTGAAAACTGTTTCACACACACACACACACACACACACACACACACACACACACAGTAGCGGCCATAATCTAACGAACGGAAACTACAAAGACATAAATATGTGTATTACTTAAAAAGTAATGCATGATTAGCAATGAAATTTTTACCGAATAAAGATTAGGGTGTAATGCAAAAATGTTACACAAAGTTACTAAATTTACATCATAGGTTTTTTTTAAATAAAGAATAAATGGAACAAAAGAAATAAGCTACTAGACACAAGTTAAGGAACGATGCTAATAATTTGCATAAACTTTTAATTTACATTGTTAAACTCGATGGAGCTTTTCAACAATAAGTAAAAGTTCATTTATCATTAGGCCTATATTTTTAAGCAATATGGCAAATTCTACACGCAAAACGCTTTCTTTTACAGAAAATAACACATTATCGCTAACTATCAAGAAAAAAAGTCAATTTCAGAAATTTCTGATTTTGTTCATAGGTCTAAAAGTGTCGTTCATCGTGTAATTAGCAGTTATAAAACCGATAAAACGTTAGATGCAAAACCAAAAACCGGCAGATCTCCAAAAACATCGCAAAGAAAAGATCGAAGAATTGTTAGAATATCTACAAAAAACCGTTTTGAAACTGCTACATCAATTGCCCGTAAATTTAATGAAGAGACAGATAATAAGATCTCAAGGAAAACGGTTGCTCGCAGGTTAAAAAATGCAGGATTGTATGCCCGTATTCCAGCTTTGAAGCCTCTCATTTCAAAGCGAAACCAAGGAACACGCCTGGAGTATGCGAGAGAACATGTTTGGACTGAGGCACAATGGGATACAGTTCATTTCGGTGACGAGTCCAAGTTTACTATATTTGGTTCTGAGGGCAAAACTTACGTACGCCGTAGAACAGGTGAAAGGCTGTTTTCTCAATGTGTCAAGAAAATCGTTAAGTTTGGTGGCGGCAGTGTGATGGTGTGGGGAATTATTTCATCTGCAGGAGTTAGCAATATCATCTGCGTACATGGTAATATTAATGCTGAGATTTACAAAAAGGCTTCTTCAGCAGTGGTACCAAGATTACACCCTAATCTTTATGAATCTTCTATTTTCATGCAGGACAATGCACCTTGCCACAAGCCTCACAAGGTTATGGCTTTATTTGAAGTAATCGCCCTAATGAAGTGGCCAACCCAGAGCCCTGACCTGAATCCAATAGAAAATGTTTGGAAGATAACTGGAGTAAGGGCTCAGAAAAGATAGCCGAAAAACCAGGATCACCTATGAGAGTTATTGAAAGAAGAATGGGAGGGAATTACTGCAGATTTTTGCAAGAAGTTAATTGGATCATGTGGTCGACAATGCAGAGAAGTCATTGAAAAAAAGGGATGTTTACCAAATATTAAATTTTGTTGATATTTTGTTCACAATCAAGTATTAACAAGATCGTTCCTTAACTTTTGTCCAGCAGCTTATTTCCTTTGTTCCATTTAATCTTTATTTAAAAGAAAACTATCATGTAAATTTTTGTTACTTTGTATAATATTTATGCATTACACCCTAATCTTTATTCGGTAAAAATTTCATTGCTAATCATGCATTACTTTTTAAGTAATACACATATTTATGTCTTTGTTATTTTCGTTCCTTATATTATGGCCGCTACTGTATATATATATATATATATATATATATATATATATATATATATGCCTTATCCGAACAAAACTTTGTACAATTTCGTCACTTATAAACGCCATACACTTTTATCTTTAATCAAGAACCTGTCAACAAGTTCTTGATTTACGAGGCGAACAGGTCAAAAAGTTGAAATTTGTGATTAAGAAATAGTTTTATTCTAAATTTCACGCTATAAATAAGTAATACTTGTATAAATCAGCTTAATTAAACATAAAATTTGCTAATTTTCTAAAAATAATGTATCACAGATGTATATTTTATTTTTGCAAGATTTTTAAAACCGAGAATTAAATTAACTTTTATTTACAAATTTGTCGATCGATCAAAAGTGGCGGCAAAATTCAAAAATTGAAAAACTTCTCAAACTTTTATGTAATTTCTGTTTGAAATGAACCAGTGAGGATCTTGCTTACTGGAAACAGTAAATTTAATCCTTTTAATTTCAATGAAAACTAAAATAAAAGTTTCAAGAAAACTTTTTCATTTTCATGCAGTTTTGTTCGTGATTTAGTGGAAGTACCTACTTTAAAATTACGTTAGAACAAATATATTTTATGCGTGTCATGATTTTTTTTTTTTTTTTTGTAAACCAGTATAATGATTTACTGACAAACATCCCACTAATTTACACATAGTTGGTGAAGAAGAAGGGTTTCATAACTTTCGTAAGTAAATATAACGAACCTGACATAAATTTGAACTCAGCTACGGGACTTCCATTTCTGAAGCATTATCAGTTATGAAACACGAACATTCAAGTTTACAGATATTGACACTCCAAAGCGGTTACCCATCTAGGTACACACCAGGTGCTTAACATCGGTGAACGTACAAAAAATGTTTTTTTAAACCTAATATAGTGAAAAACACATTATACTTACCCACACAACTATGCTTACAGCAGCTGGTATCCCGAAGTGGTTACTCATCTGCGGAGGAAGATGGTTCGACATTACTTACCATCTGTGATAATACGAGCACCGCTGTTTAAATATGATAGAATTGCAAGACCATTACTTCAACGACTCATCTACGCTTACAGCACACATTATTCCTAGTGTTACCAAATTTGGTATTGAACAGACGACGTTGCTTAACCTCGGTGATTATATTCGAACCGCTGTTTCAACATATGGACAAAAGTCCATGATACCATCCACACATCTAATCTAACAGCACCTGATATTATCAAGCGGTCACCCATCTAGGTACTGATCAAAGTAGAATTTGCTCTACTTTGGTAACTGTACGAGAATCGGTGTTTCAACATGATGTGCGGGTAAGCCCATTATATTACCCGCACATTCAAGCTTACAACAACTGGGTACTGACCAAGATCGATGTTGCTTAACTTCGGTGATCGGATGTAAACTGGTGTCTCCACGTGACATAGCCCATTATGCCGACCACACATGAATGTTTACAGCACTTAATGTTCCCAAGCGGTCACTCATCTAGTAACTGACTAGACAAAGTTTCCTTATTTTCGGTGATCATACTAGAACCGGTATTTTAACGTGATATAGACATAAGTTAATTATACCACGCACATATGCAAGCTTTATTCCTAAGTAGTCATCCATCTACGTACTGATCAGACAAAACGTTGCTTTACTTCTGTGATGTTACGAGAACTGATGTTTCAGAGTGGTATGGACATAAGAGCATTATACCACCCAAATATGCAAGCTTACGGCAGATTGTATGCCCAACTAGTCATTCATTTATGTACTGACCAAATTCGACATTCGGTGTCTAACGTGATATTAACATTATACCACTCACAGATGCAAGCTTACAGAACCTTCATGTTGCTTAGCATTTGTGATCGTATGAAAACCATTGTTTGAAAGTGATGCGGCCATAAGCCTGTTATACCTCCCAGACATGCAAGTTAGTTTACAGCACCTAATATTCCCAGGTGTTTATGAATCTAGATACTGATCAGTCTCGACGTTGGTTAACTTCAGTGATCGAACTTGAACCGACTTTATAACTTGATATGGCCATAAGCCCGTTATACTAGCCACCCATGCAAGCTTAGAGCCCTTAACATTAACAAGTTTTCATCCATCTAGATACTGACCAGACTCGACGTTGCTTAACATCGGTGCTAGCACAAGCTTAGGGCACCTAATATTTTCCAATTCTCATAGGGGTGATCTTTTTATCATATTGGCCTGGGGGAGACTATTCCAGGTTGTTGCACTGATTGGAATTGTCTAAAAGACATAACATAGTTTGACATCATATCTAAATATCTGTTGTGGCCTGTTAGGGCCAGGAAGAAAGACACGAAAAGAAGAAGGTACATTGAATCAGTGTTTTGGAATAATAGAACATATATAAAAAATAAGAGTGTTATTAGTCAGCAGATAAAAATGTCTGTCCGAACTGTCAAGTTAAACTGCGTCTCGACTGTCTCCCTAGAAAGTCTCGCGGGTTAGTATTTATGAAAGAGGAAGAGTTCATTCCAATGTAGATAGGGTACCATAGCAATATCAACTATCCAAAGGACCCTCAGTTTGACACCATATCTATATATCACCAATCCCAAGGATAGGTGATATATTGACACAATATATATATTTATATTACCTATCACGAGGACCATTAGTTTGATATCATATCTATATATCACCTATTCCAAGGACCCTTAGTTTGACACCATATCTATATGTGATCCCTCCCAAGGACACTAATTTACGGCTGGCGCACCATGATGACACTTGCATCTCAATAAGAATTTGAATAAGTATATACCCTCCAGGAGCAATATGGTGGTTTAGTAAACATTAAAAAACACTTTCTTAACATTATAACTAACATAGAAATATTGAGTTTTCAAAACGCCGTATCATCAGGAGGGGAGCATGGAACAGTGTAAAATTGAATGTTCTAATAGCAGGATTATACATTTTTCTTTCTTTGAGCATTTCTAAGATGAGGAGTTATCATTATTTACATTGTTTACATGCAGATTACTGTCCTCATCTTCATGGGCACCTCGGCGTGGAAAGAGAAATCGGTGAGCCAAGTTTGAATTCCAGTTGAATACTCTGCATTCACTTAAGCACTGGTACCTTTGGGAAAGGTATTAATCCGTCCCTTCTCTCCAGTTATGGGTTAAATAACTCAGTAGGACTTGGGGACCCTGCTCTTAAAAACAAATCCGAATGAATCTTGTTACCCGAAAAGAAAAATGTTGTAAAAATAAAATAACCTCACCAAAAATCATTGGTAAATGATCCCATAAGGATTGATAGGTCGTTAAGCCTCGAAACAAACAAACCTCGGCGTGGTGTAATAGTTAGCAGGCTTGTTTGTTAGAATATATTACAACTAAGTAGTGAGTTCGATCCTCACTGGGTACCCCATAGTTTCAGCCTTGTCCTCGTCTTTGTTATTATCACAATGTTTCGGCTGTTGCGTCCTCCAGCCATCATCAGGTGCTTGTTGATCCAGATAACCTGCAAGAAATTTTGAACTGAGCCCTTTATTTAATATGTAGAGAGGTACATTGTTATTATTCCACTGAACATATCTACGCATATTTCATCTAGATTTTATTTCGAAGCTAGAAAGGGCCGATTAAGGCAGTTCTTTAGGTTTCTATTCTTGTTCTTGTTCTGATATAAACATTTTTTTTAAATCCTTGACTCGAGTTGGTGCGCAGAAACGGACTTATTCCTCTTCGTTTTAATGATTCCTTTCAGTGATGTTTGTAGATATTTTGATCGACAGCCGAAGACCACGGATTATGTTGTTGATCACCCTCGGTCAATATACTAGACCTTCAGGTTTTGAATTTAGAGTTCCCTTTATCCTATACCGGTTACCAACCAAGAGTAGAGGACTCAGTCTGTCCCGCTATTTACCGATACCTGGAGAAGAGACGGATTTAGATATTTCCTAAGGTTGCTACCAAATAAGGAAGTATAATGAACTTGACTGAATAACGAACGCTGTTTTCCAATTCCTTAAGACGAACAGATGTACATTATTTTATTATTCCACTATCTGTCTATGTAGAGAGAAATAGACGGGGACGAGAAAAAGAGAGAGGGAGTAAAAAGCGTTAGTAACAAAAAACAGTACATTTTACCCAAATCATTAGCGATGTATATTTTTTCTTCATGAATGATTTTGAATGTTCCAGGTAAGGAACGTTATCTAGACGTTCCAAGTAAGGAGCATTAATAAATCCCGGGTGAGGAGCGTCATGAAGACATTCCAGGTAAGGAGCGTTATCTAGACGTTCCAAGTAAGGATCATTAATAAATCCCGGGTGAGGAGAGACATGAAGACATTCCAGGTAAGGAACGTTATCTAGACGTTCCAAGTAAGGAGCATTAATAAATCCCGGGTGAGGAGAGTCATGAAGGCATTCCAGGTAAGGAACGTTATTAAGACATTCCAGGTAAGGAGCGTTATTAAGACATTCCAGGTAAGTAGCGCTATAACTATATTCCGTTCAAGGAGCGTGATTAAGACGACCCAGGAAAGGAGAGGTATTAAGATGTTCCAGGTAAAAAGCGCAAAGTTATTCCAGGTAAAGAGCGTTATTAAGACGTTGCCGATAAGAAGTGTTATTAAGATGCTCCGGGTAAGTAGTGTTAAAACGTTCTAGGTAAGAAGCATCGGTATGACTTTCTACGTACAGAGTGTTATTACAGATTTTTCAGATAAGGAGCATTATTAAGACGTTCCTGGTAAGAATCGTCATGAAGACATTCCAGGTAGGTAGAGTCAGTAAGACATTTCAGGTATGCAACATTTTCAAGACTGTCCTGGTACGAAGCGTTACTAAAATGTTACGGGTAAAGAGCGTTATTAAGATGTTTCATGTACGGAGTGGTATTAAGATGATCCAGGTAAGAAGCATTAAGTCGTTCCAAATAAGGTGCGGAATTAAGACGTTCCAGGTGAGAAGCTTTTTTTAAGTCGTTCCGAATAAGTATCGTTATTTACACGTTCCAGGTAAGATGCGTTATTTAGGCTTTCCAGGAAAAATTCATTAAAGACAGCCCGGGTAAATTGTCGCTATTAAGACTTTTCAGATAAGAAGCGTTATTAAGATGTTCCAGGTAAGGTTATTAAGAGGTTTCAGATAAGGAGTGTTATCATAACGTTCCAATAATGAGCGTTATTAAGTCGTTTTATATAAGGAAAGTTATTAAGACATTTGAGATAAGGAGAGTTAAGATGTTCCAGGTAAGACGTGTTATTTATAAGTTCTAGGTAAGGTGTGTTTTTAAAACGCTCCAGGTAAATAGCGTTACTTAGACAATCCAGATAAGGAGCGTTATGAAGAGGTTTCAGAAAGGATCGTTAATATGATGTTCTATATAAGAAGCGTTAAGACGTACCAGGTAAGAAACGTTATTAAGACGTTCCAGGTAAGAGTCGTTATTAAGATGTTCCAGGTAAGAAACGTAATTAAGACGTTCCAGTAAATAAGGCGTTCTAGGTAAGAAGCTCTATTAAGAATTTCAATGTAAGGAGCGTTAAACGTTCCGGGTTAGAGGCGCTATTAGGAAGTACCAGGTAAGGAGAGTTATTACATCGTTTCAGATAGGAGCGCATTTTGCACGTTCCATGAATGATGTGTTATTAAGAGTTTCCAGATAAGAAAAGTTATTAAAACTTTCGAGTAAGGAGCCTTAATAAGACGATCTTTAAAAAGAACCTTATTCAGACGTTTAATATAAGAAGCGTTATTAAGACGTTCCAGGTAGGAAACATTATTAAGTTTCATGTCAGGAGCGTTAAGATGTTTCAAGTAGGTGGATTATTAAAAAGTTCCAGATAAGGTACATTATTAAGACGTTCCAGGTAAGGAGCGTTATTAAGACGTTTTAGATAAGGAACTTTTATTTACACGTTTCATGCAAGATGCATTAAAATATTCCAGGTAAGGAGCCGAATTAAAATTTTCTATGTAAGGAACGTTTAATAAGATAAAGAGCTTTTATTTACACATTTCTTGAAGTTGCAGTAATAGACGCTCCATGTAAGAAGCGTCATGGACATCACAGTTAAGTTGTTGTTATTAAGACATTCCGGGTAAGGTGCGTTAAGACGTTCCAGTTAAAGAGCGTTATTAAGACATTCCAGGTAGGGTGCGTTATTAAGACATTCCAGGTAAGGAACGTTACTTAGACGCTACAGGTAAGATTCGTTAAAAACGTTCATGGTAAGATGTCGTTATTATAACGTTCCATGTAAGATGCGTTATGTAAGAGGTTCCAGATAAGAAGCGTTATTAAAACTTTCCAGTAAGGAGCCTTCTTAAGACAATCCATAAAAAGGAGCGTTTTTAAGGCATTCCTGATAAAGAGAGATAAACTGTTTTAGGTAAAGGGCGTTCCAACTGAGATGCGATACTAAGACGTTCCAGGTAAGGAGCGTTATTAGGACGTTCCCGGTAAGGTGCGTTATGGAGGCGTTCCAAATAAGGACTGTTATTAAGACGTTCCAGGTAAGGAGTTTTCATATTTCGTTACAGATAAGGAGCGTTAAGACGTTTAAGTTTAAAAGCATTCTCATGACATTCTAAGTTAGAGTCGTCATTAAGACTTTCCAGACAACGAGCTTTATTAAGATATTCCCGATAAAGAACGTTATTATGACCTTCCAGAATGCAGCTGTTCATTAAGATTGGAGAACAGCCTAAAGCATGGAATGATATTGTCCTAAACTTAAATAAATATTCACTCAAAGACAGTACTGATTTCCATGACGTTGTACAATGTAGTTTTCCTTTTTATTTATCCGAAACAGTATCTTCTTTCTTTGTTTTCAATGTTTAGACGAAAAATATTTATTTTCCTCTCAGCTTCCTATACAATATCAATCCCGGGAAAAATCATATATCCGATAAATACTCTATCAACTGCTCGTAGACAATCATTACTTTCATGGGCTTCATCACCATCTATAAAATGTCCTGATTCACCAATAGGTTAAGAAAAGCCTGATGATCAATCATAATACACACACACAATTATATATATATATATATATATATATATATATATATGAGTGTTTTTCTGCTGAACATTTCATATTTTGCAAAGAGGTTGTTCGCCTTTCCACCTTACTGTTCTGGAGGCTTTAACGGTATTGTCAAACCCACCTTCTCTGTGTAAAGAGAGAGAGATCTAAGGCTTCGATTTGAATTATTTGAATCTCTGGGTTTGAAGGTTTCTGATGGTGGGGATTTTTTCCCTCCTTCTCTCTGAACATTAGCTAAATTTTATCTAAATCTTCCCTAGTTTTAATTTTCTTCTGACATATACCTATGAATAGTTGTCGGACGAAAGGTTTGCCTCAGGTTTTTCTTTATATATATATATATATATATAGACAGATAGATAGATAGATAGATAGATAGATAGATAGATAGATAGATAGATAGATATTAAGCGTATCTTGTGATCTTTTTTTATATCCCCTCTTTCCGGTTTTTTAAGCGATATTGTTAAAACTATATATTTTATAGTTTGTCATTTTTCGCATTGCCCCTCCTCCTTAAGTGTGTATTAGCATTTTGTTGTACTAAAACATATATATATATATATATATATATATATATATATATATATATATATATATGGCTAGATAGAAGCAAACTAGAGAATTTGGGGAGGAACGATAGTCGGTATGTCTGTCGAACTTCTAATAAGGCTTTTGAAGAGAAGAATCTGGCCCCAACAGTTTAACATGGCGGCCGCAGCATTTATGGTTTGGGGTGCTTTGCTGCAGATGGAACATGCAAAATAGTACACATTGACGGTACAATGGTCTTTGAAAAAGACCGAGCAATTTTGAACTTAAAGTGTCTTACTCTCGGTTTGAAAGTTCGATTTAGGTAAAAGCTAGATCTTCCAATTGGACAATGATTCAAAGGCTCATATCAAATCCAGGAAATAATGGGTTCGAAAAAAGAATTCCAAGTCTTCGGATGGCCTAATTAAAGTCTTGATCGAAACCTGGCCATCAACAGGGCATAGAGGGAAAAATTGCTGAAGTGATCCTCCAGAATTTCGTAGCAAACAACAAATTTATAATTGTCTGCAAATTCAAAAACTAGCGCGCGTCTCATATGACGTCGTTGATTGGTTAGTATATAATATAGATATTCAAATTTGGAGCCGGTCCGTGTACAAAAATGAGCTAATTTTTGTGTGAGCCGGTTTTGTACAAAAAAATAAATTTCTATTTACGGCATTTAAATTTAAAGTATTTTCTACAATTCTGTAACGTAATATTTTTATTATAAGTGTTTATAATAAAAAATAGTTGACTGTAAAGTTTACATAGTTCACCTCATCAATATTATTAATCCTTAATTGACTGGATGTGGGTTGTGGTGCAGTTGATATCGACTCGGAACAAGTAATTTAAAAATTGTTTGTTTCGGCAGCAATCACTCTTTTATGCAAGTTTTTCTAAATATAACAGACAAGATGCTACGGTTAACTTTCCTTGTTTCCGGATCATGTAATTTTGTATTTAAGCAGCAACTTCTCTTTTATGAATTAAGATCAAATATGGATCAAATATGGATAATCCAACAGGATAAAGAACAATAAGGAAACGTTTTTATGTCAAACATACTTTGCTTCATCGGAAAATGAAATGTGGAAGAGAAAAGAGAATTTTGGTATTTATATTTTGTGTTGTTTGTTTTCCATTGGTTTAGCAAACTTTAGCTCCATCGATGTTCGTAAGCACTTTTCGTGTGGGTAGTTCATGTGTATATGTATATTTTAATTCCCACAGTCAGTCAGTCAGTCAGTCAATATAGAACCCAATCTGTACTGTTATTTAACCCATAGCTGGAGGGAAGAGACGGATTAATATCTTTCTCAAGGGTATTTTCGCGTAAGTGAATGCAACGAATTTGACTGGAATTTGAACTCGACTCTTCGATTTCTCGTTCCGAAGCGATATCCACTGCACCACTACGTACATCATAAAACATAATTTTAAAGTATCAGTCGGTTAAGTGCCATACGTGATACTCGCTTAGGTGATCATGTCTCGAAAGAAACATGACCGACTGGACAGAAGATTATAGGTAGGTTGCCATTACTTTCTATGGTAGACTGGTTGCCAACCAAGGCTATAGAACCCAATTTGTCCTGTTATTTAACCCATAACTGGAGTGAAGAGACGGATTAATACCTTTCCCAAGAGTATTTGCGCGTAAGTGAATGCAAGTAATTCAACCGGAATTCGAACTCGGCTTCCCGATTTCTCGTTTCGAGCCGATATCCACTACATCATAACGGTAATATAGTCTTCTTTTTCTATGTGCCTTGTCCTTTCAAGACGTAGGCGATTATGGCTTTCCACCTCTCCCTATCCCTGGTAGCTCTTAGCACGCTTTCTCCTATTACACCACGCAAACGCCGTTTTGTCATCCACCTGATCAGGCCCACTGCTTTCTCTTGTCTCTTTTTTCCTCTATGTGGCCTGTTAGCATCTGGTTTCCCAAGCCCTCCTTCCTCATTGCATGTCCCAAGAACTTTAGCTGTCTTTTCCTGATGCTTATTATTAATTTCCTTTTCGTTTCCATCCTTTCCAAAACCTCATCATTGCTCACATGCTCGGTCCATGATATCCACAGCATCCTTCTGTAGAATCACATTTCCGCTGCTTCAAGTTTTTCCATCACTTTCGATGATATTGTCCAGCATTCAATATCACATTGAAGAACAGATACCACGTAGCAATCCAGTACTCTTTTCTTTGTTTTTAGCAAAACTTTCTTGTTTTTTAATACTTTACACAGCTTCTGGAACGCGTCCTTCGCCATGCCGATTCGCCTTCGGATCTCTGTGTCGCACTTTCCGTCTTCTGTTAGAACACTTCCCAGATATGTAAAATTCTGTATCTGCTTGATTTTAGTATCCCCCCATCTGTATTTGACATTTAAGGCTGCTCTTTTTGCTGATGACCATGCATTCGGTCTTCTTGCAGTTTATTTGTCGCCCTTTCTTGTTACTCCCTTCAGCTACCTTCTGTAGGAGGTCTTGTAGTTTTATTTCCGTGTCTTTTATCAGCACTGTATCATCTGCGTATCTTATGTTGTTCAAATTTTGGCCTCCGATGCCGAATCATGGGATAACATTTAGGATTGCCAGAATAGTCTCGCTGCACAAGTTGAATCGATCCGGTGAAAAGACACATCCTTGTCTTACGCCCCTTTCTATCTCTGTATATCTGCTGAATTCGTTTCTTGTCCATATTCAGGCAGTTTGCAGCCAACAGAGATTCTTGATCACTCTTATGTCTTTCCCAATTTTGTCGAGACTGCTCAGCATTTCCATCAGTTCCTTGTGGCTTATTTTGTCGAACCTCTTTGCATAATCGATAAAACGGTAATCTAGACAGTCAGTCAGTTGAGTGCCATACGTAATACATGCTTGGGCGATCATGTCTCGAAAGAGACATGACTGACTGGGCAGAAGATCATCCCACAGTAGGTTGCCATTGCTTTCTGCGGTAGACTGGTGGCTATAGCTATATGACCCAATCTGTCCTGCTATTTAACCCATAACTGGAAGGAAGAGACGGATTAATACCTTTCCCAAGGGTATTTGTGCGTAAGTGAACACAATGGATTCAACTGGAATTCGAACTCGGCTCCCCGGTTTCTCGTTCCGAGCCGATATCCACTGGACCACAACGCACATCCTGGTATTTTTTAAGTCAGTCAGTTAAGTGCCATACGTGATACACGCTTGGGCGATCATGTCTCGAAAGAGACATGACTGACTGGGCAGAAGATTATCCCGCGTTAGGTTGCCATTGCTATCTGCGGTAGACTGGTTGCCGAGTAAGGCTATAGAACCCAATCTGTCCTATTATTTAGCCCATAACTGGAGGGAAGAGACGGATTAATACCTTTCCCGAGGGTATTTGCGCGTAAGTGAATACAATGGATTCAACTGGAATTCGAACTCGGCTCCCCGGTTTCTCGTTCCTAGCCGATATCCACTGTACCACAACGCACATGGGAAAAAAAGTTCATCAGAAAAGTTGGTTGGCTGATTGTTTTATAGCGGCATATCAAATTATTTGGGCTATTTAATGCTGAAATTTAAATATTTTGTACGCAATATTAAAACTTTCAGCTGCAGATATTTTGGACATAATTTTTTATATTTTCAGTTATGTTTATACACATATAGTTTATAGATCATAAAACGAATTGTTGCTAATTTTACTACAAAATGTATTTATGTTTTTTGCAGTGTTGTATTGGTTGTAAAAATGTACTGTTGATTTTTGTTTTGGGGGTTAACTTTTTGCCTATAGCTGGGGCCCGAACAAGTGCGACTAGTCCGGGTCAGAGTGGACCTGGGAACAACAGAATTTAAGAGTTGGTTCCACGCACCACAAAAACTTCAATCTGAAGATCAGAGGCCAGAGGTTAATCGTCATACCCAGGACGTCTCATCAGAAAATTTGCCGCGAAAATGTTTGTAGAAAAGACAGAGGTAAGTCATATCGGCGAGAAAGTGACTGTAATCGAAATACCAGGGTAGAATCGGTTACATATTCATCTCGAAGTTCTCTACAAAATCTAAAGGAGAATCTGCAATGTAATCAATCCCGATCTGGTAACTCGAGTGCAGTCACTTTTCCACCGACGAGATGTGGCTACCCTCTGTCTTTTCTGCAATATTTCCACGGCTTTTGCTCCGACGAGCTTAGCTCCTTGATGCTCTTTCTACACGAATTTAGTCGAGCTACTAGACTGGCAACAAGTTCCCATCCTTATCCAGTCAAAACAACCAGATGCAGCCGACACTTCTACTCCACCAGCTTCTTTTCTCGCACTTCCCGCTTGTGGAACTCTCTTCCCGTATACTTGTTTTCCTACAATCTCCAAGATTTTAAATGCCACGTCAATTGTCATATCTTATCTCCTTGACTCCCATTCTTTCTCAGACGCCCACTGTATCTTGTTCTTCTCTCCTTCGCTCTAGTCTCACACAACTTTCTTCACACCAATGTTCTCACCCTTCTATTATCCATTCTCTGACACCTCCTGTAATCTATTCCTCTCTCTTTGCTCTCCTTTTATGTAGCCTTTCGCTCTTCATCTTTGTAGCCCCTGCGCACTAGTGGCAGTACTGCTTTGCTTGGGGTGAAACGATTATATAAAAAAAATCTTTCTTTGAAATGAGTTAAGAATCTCAAAATATATAGCAGGAGAACCAGACAAGATATATAATGATAAATGTGCAAGATGAATTCTGACGAGAGCCACCAGTTCCTAATAGTAAACCAAGCAACTGATTCGATATAGTCACACCAATACATTTTATTTTTACATTTTTTCAAATGATATCTGGTCTTCGATAAATCCAAATTTATTTCGAGTTCTCCCTTCAAAATTCTTCTTCAAAGTTCATGATCTTCAAATATTCTTGACCATCTTCAAATACGATCATCTTTTTTCATGTGTTAACCATCTATTAATATTTTATTATGTCATTTTTCATCATATTTCTATTCCTGCTATGGTCGCACTACCAACCAGTCTGCGAAAAGACCTAAGGCAGGTCGTGGCGTGTTGTTATGGCTCCATTTCATGTTTTTTCTATTTTCCCCATCATCCCTAGCGTTACATAGACAAAGTTCTCCTTAGTGTGTGGGCTGTACTTATTAAGACAATTTTGTGTATATTTTTTATCATTCCAAGTGCACCTACTATCACTGGTACAACTTTCAATTTCCAGGTCTTTATATTTTGACAGTTTTTCAAATTCCTTGGTTGATATGTTACAATCCGCTGGACAAGCCATATCAATTAAGACAAGTTTTCTCTTTCTGGTTTTTAACAATAATGTCTGGCTTATTTGCTTCAATTTTTCTGTGTGTGTAGATGGTGTAATCCCATAGAATGTGACATCTTCTATTTCTGTAACCGGTGCTGGGTGATGTTCATACCAGTGTTTGTTTACAGATTTTCCATAGTGTTTGCACATTGTCCATTGTAAATATTGCCCCACTCTATCGTGGCGAATTTTATATTCATTTGGGGCAAGTACAGAACAGCCTGAGATGAGATGGTCTATTGTTTCTTGGTGTTTATCACAAAACCTGCATTTTGGATCCATATTATTATGCATAATATTTTCCTGAAAGTTTCTAGTGAAAAGACTTTGGTCTTGCACTGTAAGAATAAAGCCTTCAGTCTCAGACTTTAATCCAGATGCACGTAACCATCGATGAGTATTAACTTTGTCAACATTGAATTTATTGGCACGTTCTGGATATTGGCCATGCAGAGCTTTGTCTTGCCAGCGTTGTTTCATCTGTTCAAGAGCTTTATCTTTGGCTTTCATTTTCATATTTTGCCGCAATAGTTGGTTCTTGGCTTCTGTTTTGCTTTTCTACAGAATCTACTAACTCTAAATCTTGTTTGTATTTACTGCCTTCTTTTATTGATGAATATTTTTTCTTTCTTTCTTCATGTTGCCTTACTAATTGTATCATCCAGTCCTTTGTTGTTTCTATGTATGTTAGTAAGCCAATTGTTGTTGTCTTGTATGACAATTCTAGCTGAATAAGACCCCTTCCACCTTCTTTACGGGGTATGTGTAGACGGTCTACATCAGCCTTTGGATGATGCATCTTATGCTTAGAAAGAAGCTTTCTTGTTTTAGAATCCATTCGCCTGATGTCGTTTAGAGTCCAGTTTAAGATGTTTAAACTATATTGGACAATTGGGATTGCAAGGCTATTAATGGCCATAACTCTGTTCTGAGAATCCAATTCAGTATTTAATATCAGTCGTAGCCTTCTATAATACTCTTTACGCACTATTTCTTTCATTTTTTTTATAGTGAATGTTTTCACTCTCATTTACACCTAGGTATTTATAAGCCTCTTTTGGCTTCAATTCTTTTATTGTTACAGCAGGGTCTAAGCTAATTGAAGATGTTTCTTGTAGTGAGCCACGTAAAACTGTAGCTTTAGCACATTTATTCAAATTGAATTTCATTCCAATGTCTTCGCTGAAGCATTTTACAGTTTGCAGAAAACCTTCCAGCTCGTTATCATTCTTAAGTCATCCATATAAAATAGATGGCTTTCTTTTGAGCTATTTTATAACCACATTCTGTCTTGTTGACTGGTTAGTGATATTAATGATATGCAGAATAGTAAGGGAGACAAAGAATCACCTTGAAATATACCTCTTTTGATGTTTATTTCATATTATTATTATTATTATTATTATTATTATTATCTATTAACCATCACAGACAATCGCTCCTACCCCTCCCATTAGCATGGATCTGGCTAATCTGCCTGAAACCAAAACCTTGCGCCTCCTCGTCTTAACTCTCACAACAGACCTCAAATGGAATGACTGTATAGAATCCATAGCTAAATCCGCTGCTAAAAAAGTCGGGCCAGGAAGTTTTACCCGTCTGAAACAATCCTGCACATGTACAAATCTACCACCCGCCGTGCATTGAATATTGCTGCCATATCTGGTCGGGTGCCCCTGCTATCCACCTAGGGGTCATTGACAAAATCCAACGGAGAATCTGTAATGTGATAGATCCCAAGTTGGCAGATCGGATACAGTCATTTTCTCACCGGCGCAATGTGGCTTCCCTGTGTCTCTTCTACAAATACTTCCATGGCTTCTACTCCGATGAACTTAGCTCACTGGCACCCCTTATATATGAACTTACTCGAGCCACAAGATTAGCAACTAGGTCCCACCCTTTTACTGTGAAACCAATAAATTGTAAACGCAAATTCTACTCCAGCAGCTTCTTTTTTCGTACTTCCCGCCTGTGGAATTCCCGTCCATTTACTTGCTTTCCCGACAGCTATAATCTCCAAGAATTTAAATATAAAGTCAATAGTCATCTCCTATATCACTAACCAGCATCCTCTCTCTCTCTCTCTCTCTCTCTGTCTCTCGTGCTTTTTTCTCATCCTTCTCTTACCCACTTCCTGACACACCCTGTAACCTGTCACTCTTTCTCATAACTTTCCTTCTATGTAACCCCCTGCAAAACAGTGGCAGTAAAATTGCTTGCTGGGGGCGATATAATTATTAAAAAAAGTGTGTCGTGTCCCTTTAGAGCGTAGACGATATAGGCCCTCCGCATTAACCTGTCTCTTGTAGCTCTTAACAGATATTTTGACATTTGCCTATTTCTACCAAATCATGTTCTGCCATTCATTTGCTCAAGCTCATCAAGTATGTTACGTGCTGCTTTTCTCTGACTCTTTCTCTCAATCTCTCCCGTGAGTATAAAATTTTCTTAGCCTTCCTTTCTTCCTCATTACGTGCCCAAGGAGTTTCGAGATCTAATAGAGATCCTTTATTTAATACAGGTATTACGCAACAAAGAAAACGTAAAAATTAACCTTTCTCTATTTTTCCAAATCAGATTTTTTTTTCTTTCTGAGGGCAATTAACCTAACTAACGCTGTGCCATTACTACTTTCACACACACACACATATAAATATATGTATGCCGCGACAATATTTCACGGCACACTTTAGAGTGTCCGCGGCGCAGCCATTGAGAATAAGAGATCCAATCTGTCACTTTCTGGTTTTAACATGAAATCAGTCAGTTGAGTGCCATACGTGATACACGCTTTGGGCGATCATATCTCGAAAGAGACATAACTGACTGGGCAGAAGATTATCCCGCAGTAGGTTGCCATTGATTTCTGCGGTAGACTGGTTGCCAGCCAAGGTTATAGAACCCAATCTGCTCTGTGATTTAAAACACAACTGGAGGGAAGAGACGGATTAATACCCTTCCCAAGGGTATTTGTGCGTAAATGAATGCAAGGAATTCAACTGGAATTCGAACTCGGCACTCCGATCTACTCGTTCCGATTCGATATCCACTGCACCACAACGCACGTCCTAACATTCCTTTGTAAATTTGTAAAAACAGAAAATGTTATTTATAAAGCAGAAGTTCAAATTACAAATGGACAGAGAAAATTATATGTAGGATATACTAAAAGGATTTTTAAAAAAACAACGATACCATCATACGTCAACATTCAAACCAGAAAGCCTAGAAAATTGTACCAAACTGGCCCATCACGTATGGAAATTTAAAAAAAAAATTAAAAAAACAATGGTAAGATCCCTACGTAACTTGTAGTACATTAAAAATGATCAGAACTTGCAACAGTGGTGATGTCTGCAGATTGTACCAAGAGAAGTTGGCTATAGTATCGTGTCCAGAACAAGAAAGGTTACTAAATAAATGGTCCGAAGTGATATCCAGATGTAAACACCTGAGAAATAACATTTTGGGCTCGTACAAACCCAGATGAAAGTGTTTACAATATTATTTTGCTAGTCTTCACCAACTCATCACTTATTTTAAACATCTGGTTATTCGTCCTAGCAGTTCCTGTTATGCGTTCGAAAAAGCGTTGGATGATCGGTTAAAATAAAACTAAATGAAACTAAAGTAGCGTAATCTTCCGAATTAGAATATTTCAAAAATCTACATGTCAAATTTTTATTTTAAATATGTATTTACCACTTTATGATACAACTGTTTACTGGTCTAATTTGACTCTGACCAATAAATGTTTAATTAAATAATTATATATATATATATCACGAAGATTAACGAAATGGCTTTAAACAACCACCAATTTCAAATTATTTGTTTGATCATTATTTTTAATCGATACTCAAGTAGATATTCTGTTTTATAATCAAACGGTATATATATTTATAAATAATCATACCGGTAGAAATAAATGTATATACCGCTTGATTATAAAACAGAATATTTACTTAAATACGAGTATCGATAAAAAAAATGTTCAAACAAAATATTATATATATATATATATATATATATATATATATATATAACCGTAGTGATGAGCTGTGATACAGCGAAACAGATCTGTCTGCGGTATTTACAGATCTGTCTGTATTTACGCTTTCACACCCTGATTGAGCACTCTGGAAGAATGGTAGACTTTGAAAAAAGCTGCTCTAGCATCTTCGCATCGCTCATTCAGTAATGAATTAGAGCACTCTGGTTACTGGCGTATGATACATCATAAGTCTGCCTCCTTCTGCCGAGCGCCCATAGCTCAGCGGTAGAATCGCCGACTGACGCCAATTCGGTCGGGTTTCAATCCTGGGTTAAAAAAGCAATCGTACTGATGTGCTGTGATACAGCGAAACAGATCTGTCTGCGGATGACTATATATATATATATATATATATATATATATAGAGAGAGAGAGAGAGAGACAGTGTGTGTGTGTGTGTGTGTGTAACGAGATCAGGAGCAGAGGGCTAGGAAGCGACATATTGATCCGAGAAAATAATAACACAGAAAATCTAAATCCAGACAAAACATTT
This sequence comes from Ascarosepion bandense, assembly GCA_037127315.1. Taxonomy (NCBI): domain Eukaryota; kingdom Metazoa; phylum Mollusca; class Cephalopoda; order Sepiida; family Sepiidae; genus Ascarosepion; species Ascarosepion bandense. Next base: position 1,943,735 of record JBBBDQ010000637.1, read on the forward strand.
CTCCCCGTAATTTATATATACATCGTGTAGATATAAGCTAGTGCTTATCGATTTCAAGCATATTTTCCACATATTTCAGTGCAACGCCATTGTGTCAATGTAATTAATTTCGTTTTAGATGTTATGCTAAAGTTGCCGGCATCATCAATTGAACAATATTAGAGAAGTCTTAGTGAATGTTTAAAAATGTTTTTGGAAAGGTTTATCTTGAGTCTTATTATTTGGACCACTTGGTAGTGTAGGTATATCTGATGCTATGTCTGACATCCATATGACGAGGCTGTTTAAGAACGTGACTCAATTTTTCAATTAGATATTTTGTTTTCTTAGCAATTCATGGTGTTAGGGGAAACTTCCTCTGGCGCAGCCTATTCTATGTTCAATTTCTTTATCTCCAATGCTTAATTTGTTATAACTGATACCAACACCGTTGTATCTGAAGTGTTTAAAAATTTTTTTTATTTTACATCCTAAATTTTTATGATGGTTTAAGAGTAGGTGTCATCGCCGCTTTCATTATTGTTTCTGCTTTGAAAAAGTTTTCAGTCCTGTTTCGTGGAATAATCAAAAATGTAGAATCAAATTAGTTTTTTTTTCTCGGCAAGTATTGGTAAAAGAAAAGAATTGAATCGCTAAGGGTACTCAAATTGAAACTTTGTAGACACAATGCATGGAAAATATATATATATATAAAGAGTGCGATGGCTTAATTGTCACCATTTTATATTTTTTTATTTTGCGCATGCGCGTTGTTTGTATTTTATTTTATCGACTGCACAGTATAGTAGGGTCAGTTGAGCACTGTCTGTGAGACCAAGTACCATGACGCAATTTCCTCCACAAGAAATGAGGAAACGGCACGCTGTATTGCTTGGCATTTGTGCTGAAAGCTCCATTACCAACATTTCAGAGTGTTCAGGTGTCAATCTGAGGACAGTGGGGAAGATTCGAAAAGTGTATGTTGTGTCTAATGAAGATTATGAAGGTGCCTGAAGTGGTCAATTGTTATGGTGATGATTATGCTTCTATTCAACCTCAGGCTTCACAAGGAGGCCTACATCAAGTGCCTTGAGAATTATCCCTTACATTACGCCTTACATATTTTTTTTTAATCATTTCACCCCGAGCAAGGCGGAAACACCACTGATGTGCAGGGAGCTACATAAATGTAAAAAGATTAATTAGAAAAGAGTGAGGAGTACAAACTAGTTAGAAAGGAACAATAGAAAGCTGAGAAATCAGGTGCGATGACAGATACATAGGTGGAGAGAAAGGGAAGGTTATACGGGGGTGGGGAGAGAGCTAGAGTCCAGTGGTTAGTAGATGAGTATTGACTTTGCATTTAAATTTCTGGAGGTTGTAGCCGCCAGGAAAGCAAGAATACGGGAGCGAGTTCCACAGACGGGAAGTGCGAGAGAAGAAGCTGCAGGAGTAGAATTGTCGTCTGCATTTGGCTAACCTGACTGTGAATGGGTGGGACCCAGTTGCCAGTCTGGTTGCACGAGTAAACACCTGTCCATTTAACTCTCCAGACAGCATCCCCCTTGATTTTTATGCGTAAGTCGCAGTTGAGAGAGTGACTAACAAAACTCTTCATAACACCAAAGATCAACTGAAAGCAAAGATTACGGTAGCATTTAACACAACACTCAATAACCTAACTAATAAAACAAATACTTTTAAGTCAAATACATAGTCTCCTTCTAGTGTGGTACACAGATTCCAACACTTCTCTAACAATTCAACGGCTTTTTTGTAGAACGATTTGTCTTTGACCTCAAAATACACCTCAGTTTTCGATATCACTTTTTCATTAGAGCCAAATCTCTTTCTATGGAGCCTTTTTTTGAGGTCTGCAAACAGCCAGTAGTAGCTGAGGCCAGATCTGGTGAATAGGGTGCATGTGGAAGTACTTCGAAGTGCAATTCATGTAGTTTTGCCATCGTTGCGATCGACTTAAGACATGGTGCGTTGTCTTGGTGAAAGATCATTTTTCTTCTTCATCTGTTGTCGTTTTTTTTGGGGGAAATATCTTCCTTCAAACGCATCAATAATGCTATATATTATTTGCTATTGATGGTTCTTCTTTTCTCAAGGTAATCGATGAACAATATACATTGCGCATCCCAAAATACGAAGGTCAAAATCTTGCCTGCTGATAAGTGAATCTTTGGTCGCTTTCGACGTCCTTCATCTGCTGCTGTCCACTCAGCTAACTGCCGATTTGACTCCGGAATGAATCTGGTAGATCCATGTTTAATCCATTGTTACATATTTACGTAACAACTCCTTCTTGTTGCGTTGATACAGTTGTAAACAATGTTCTTCATCCACGGCACCCACTTTAAACGCAGCTTTGTCATCGATAAATGTTCATGCAAAATGATGAATACACTGCCTTCTGATATGTTCAACTCCTCTGCTATTTCAAGCAACTTCAATTTGCGATCGGCAAAAACGAGTTTGGAGATTTTTGGTGGGGGAGTGTTTTCCGGGATAACTGCCGATTTTGAGCGACTTGAGCGTTCAGCATCATTTGTACCTGTACGACCGCGTTTAAAGTCAGCATAACCGTTGTTTCCGACGGGGTAGTGTCCGAATAACACTTATCAAGCCACTGCTTTACGTGAAAAGTATCTTTCCATCAGAAAGCAATGCTTTCTCAAAACACGAAATTCAGATTTTTCCATTGTTTTGAAAAGCTGCAACAGTAGCTTCACTTAAATAACTGTAATTTGTAAACTAATAATTTGATTGGGCCCAAATTTTGTCGGGTGAAGGTTAGTACTTCATAAAAATTATATGGATTTTTTATTTGTGGCCCCATTTATATGTTAGGCCCGGGACTAATTGAGTCATGTGTTTCCAACTTTAACAAGGTGACCGTCCAGAAGTGATACAGGTGTTTTTGTGTCGTCTAGAGGCTTTGGTTGAAGCTAATGGTGATTTCCTTGAATAAAGTTATTCTTTAATATTTCAAAATATTTTTGTATAATTTTGGTAAATATATGTTAAATTAAGACCTCGGTGTTATTTTGATTATTACGTAATTTAGGCGACAATTCATCCATCGCACCCCTTAGACCCGCGAAAAGAATGAACCTGCTGGTGTGTTCGATTGATTGACATGGTTTGAAAATATATGCAAGAAACAAAAAGCATTGAGAAAGACAGCAAAAAAGAAATCAAATAACATTTCTCTCTCTCTCTTTTTCTCTCTCTTTCTCTCTTCCCCTCTCTCTCTCTCTCTCTCTCTCACTCTCTCACACACACTCTCTTTCTCTCTCTGTGGAATTTTCAACATACTTCCGGTCGGTAACGATAGTCCTGTTCACATGACGTCCACATCCGGTGTCCTCGCCTATTATCACGTGATTACTGGCCACGTTGACGTAGCCGAGAGGGATTTCAACTGTACAGAGCTTCTTTATATCTTTCCACCGGTTTCTGCTAGTGACAGAGTCGCACCGACCATTATGGGCTTCAAGAAAGCGTCACTACGGAAAATTCGATTCGCCGATGCTGGTTACCTCGGGGAAGGGAACTTGTGATCAACTACTGAAAGAATTCCGCCGTATATTGGATGTATTATTTGTCGTTTTATCAGATGATTTACGTAATTTCGAACTTGATATATAGTGTAGGTTTACTGGGGAGCGTAACTTAGAAATTACCCACTCATGGCGATAATATTAAACTTAATAGATACCTATGAGGACATCTTGTCAGTATATATCAATTCAATTTTACAAACCAAAAAATAACCATCTGAGGTGCCTGTTATTTTGTATCTCTGTCATTTTGTAAGCAATCTATTGCTCAGACTTCAATATGGAGGGCTAGAAATACTTGATTTATTTGGGTATCACGCTGAAAACACCGGTTCTCGTTCGATCATAGAAGTTAAGTAGCGTCGAGTCTGGTCAGTACTTGGATGGGTGACCGCTTTAGAATACCAGACGCTATAAGCACTTATTTTTAGGATGTGCGTTGTGGTTCAGTGGATGTTAGCTCGGAACGAGAAATCGGGAAGCCGAGTTCGAATTCCAGTTGAATTCCTTGCATTCAGTTACGCGCAAATACCCTTGGAAAAGGTATTAATCCGTCTCTTCCCACCAGTTATGGGTTAAATAACAGACCAGATTGAATTCTATAGCCTTGGCTGGAAACCAGTAATGACAACCTGCTGCAGGAAAATCTTCTGCCCAGTCAGTCATGTCTCTTTCGAGACATGATCACCCAAATGTGTATCACGTATGGCACTTAACTGACTGAGGATGTGCATTGTGGTGCAGTGGATATCGACTCGGAACGAGAAATCGAGGAGCCCCGTTCGAATTCCAGTTGAATTCGTTGCATTCGCTTGCGCACAAATAACCTTAGGAGAGGTATTAATCCGTCTCTTCAATCCGGTTATGGGTTAAATAGCAGGCAGATTGGTAACCGACCCGTAAACGACGCCACAAACACGTCAAAATATGATATTCCAACTTATAAATGATCAATTACGGCTCAAACCTAGAATAAATGCAGTTTTTAAACACTTCATTCATTAGAAAAAAACATTAGAATAATACAGAATTTTTACCGTGAACAAAAAGGCTTTATCCTGACAATAAACAAGCAAGTGTATAAAAAGCATGAACGGATGTAAGACAATGATGTGTCTTCTCGCCGGATTTATTTAAGATATATAACGAGAAAAGGGGTATCTACCAAAATGTATTATTTATAGCTACAATCTTAATATCGTAGAGATGACACAATGTTAATAGCAAATATTATTGAAAATAAGAAAACTTATTTAGTTCTTAGAAAAGGAAGTAAGGGAAAGCTAGAAGAAAGGATAACCATCAATTGTAAGAAGACAATGTTTATAGTCGTTAGTATGACGGACAGCTCAAGAAGGCGAATTGCGATTTTCAGACGTAGAAATTTAAAAGAGATAAGTATATTCAATCAGTTAAGTGCCATGCGTGTTACACATTTGATCGAACATGTCTCAAAATACACGTGACTGATTGTGCAGAATTTCAACCTGGGGTAGGCTACCATTACTTCTTTCGGGAGACTGGTTCCCGACTAAAGGCTATAGAAACTAATCTGTCCTACGGTTCAATCCTTTTATGCATATCAGTCGGTAAGTGCCATACGTGATACACGCTTGACCGTTCATGTCTATTTCGATCCATGACTGACGTTTCCTGCAATAGGCTGCAATTTCTTTCTACGGTAGACAGTATCCCAACCAAGGTTATAGAACCTAATCTGTTATAATATTCAATCTTTTTATCCATATCAGTCGGTTAAGTGTCATACCTGATACACGCGTGACCGTTCATGTCTATTTCGATCCATGACTGACATTTCCTGCAATAGGCTGTGATTTCTGTCTACGGTAGACTGGTTCCAAACCAAGGCTATAGAACCTAATCTGTCTTACTTTTCAATCCTTTTATCCATTTCAGTCGGTTAAGTGCCCTAGTGATACACGCTTGGTCGTTCTTGACTATTTCGATCCACGACTGACCTTTCCTGAAATAGGCTGTGATTTCTTTCTACGGTAGACTGGTTCTAAACCAAGGTTATAGAACCTAATCTGTTTTACTTTTCAATCCTTTTATCCATATCAGTCGGTTAAGTGCCCTAGGGGGTACACGCTTGGTCGTTCTTGACTATTTCGATCCACGACTGACCTTTCCTGAAATAGGCTGTGATTTCTTTCTACGGTAGACTGGTTCTAAACCAAGGTTATAGAACCTAATCTGTTTTACTTTTCAATCCTTTTATCCATATCAGTCGGTTAAGTGCCCTAGGGGGTACACGCTTGGTCGTTCTTGACTATTTCGATCCACGACTGACCTTTTCTGCAATAGGCTGCACTTTCTTTCTACGGTAGACTGGTTCTAAACCAAGGCTATAGAACCTAATCTGTCTTACTTTTCAATCCTTTTATCCATTTCAGTCGGTTAAGTGCCATAGTGGTACACGCTTGGTCGTTCTTGACTATTTCGATCCACGACTGACCTTTTCTGCAATAGGCTGCAATTTCTTTCTACGGTAGACTGGTTCCAAACCAAGGCTATAGAACCTAATCTGTCTTACTTTTCAATCCTTTTATCCATTTCAGTCGGTTAAGTGCCCTAGTGATACACGCTTGGTCGTTCTTGACTATTTCGATCCATGACTGACATTTCCTGCAATAGGCTGCAATTTCTTTCTACGGTAGACTGGTTCCAAACCAAGGCTATAGAACCTAATCTGTTTTACTGTTCAATCCTTTTATCCATATCAGTCGGTTAATTTTCATACGTGATACACGCTTGACCGTTCATGTCTGTTTCGATCCATGACTGACTCGGCAGAAAATGTTCCCGAAGTAGGTTGCGATTTCTTTCTGAGGTAGACTGGTTTCCAACTTAATTTGTTTTGCTATTTAACCCATAGCTGGAAGGAGAAACGCAAGAGTATTTGCGCGGAAGTGAATGCAACTAATTTGACTGGAATTCGAATCCTGCTCTCCAATTTCTCGTTTTCCATCCCAACACACATTCTTACTAGGTGTCTCAAATTCTATGCCTTTTGCCACACTAGGACGAATTTACTAAATACCGTTATATCTAAAATGCAGTTCTTTATAACACTTTGAAAATCTTCCTCAGATTTCGCGGCCCTGAAGCAATGCCCCCGCCAAACCAGCTTGACAGTTAAACGCAGAGAGAAATCTTGCTTTTGAACTGACAATACAAACGTTTTTCGATGTCATTTAGAGGATTTGAGTCTCTGATGCGGATTAAGGGCTGCGGGGCCCGATTCCCTCTTTTCACAGAGCGACTTCCGCAGCGTGTATTTGATGTGTGCCCTTTCTGGAAGCAATCAACTGAAGACGTAACCATGGAAACAAATCGCCTCGCCGACAAGATACAGTCTATTTGTCGCAATTAAGACGGTTTGGCACTCAGATACATTTTTCCAATGGAGCCTCATCTTGAAAAGAATGTTCAGTTTGTTATGGAAAACGAGCTCGTGAAGGAGAAGTGTATTAAAGCTTTGTTATGTGAAAAGTGCGCAAATTCAGCACGTTATTCGCGGTGAGGACATTTGTGTGATTAAAGATTTCTATTCACAGTTTCTGCAAAATATTTTAACGCAAAAACATGCATTAGCAGAAAAATAGAAAACTTAACTAAACTGTTAGGGCACAGAATTTTATTAGGGCTTCAAAAAAGAACATTTTAAAAGCATATACATATATATACCCATATCTATATTACATAAAAAATGCGAGCATTGGAAAAGAACAGAACAATTTACAAACCTGGAAAAGTTAATGATGTAAAAAATAAGAAATTTCTTACTTAAGATATTGCAGATATATCTGTTATTTTAATATAATTCAGTTAATTAATCTAATTAGCCATTTTTTTCTATGTAATTTTAATTTCAATTTTTTTCAGTTTCGCTCTTTTGATTTTATTCGACATAACTATAGACATAATTCATTGATTTCTCTAATTAGACAATATTCAGTCAGTCAGTTAAGTGCCATACGTGATACACGCTTGGGCGATCAACAGGGCAAGTTATTAAACCTGGAAAAATATCCAGGTTTAATATAATCTTAAGAATATTACTTTTCATGCGCGAATTTGTCCGTGTAATCCATGATGTTTCCAGGCATTGCAATTTATAAAAATTTCATGCTGAAAACCGCATTCAAAAATATTAAAACAAAAAAGTTTACATGCAATTGTTTAAAAAACAATAAAAATTGATTATTTATTATTAATTCTGAAAACCAATTCTGGTAAAATACTAAGTGATAAGCAAAGTTTCATTGACAAAAATGATAAAAGACATCACCAGAATTTAAATATTGAAAACCAGATGCAAAAATGTTAAGCAGAAAAAAGTTATAACGGATAAGATTTCTTCTTAGAAGCGTTAGTCACTCACTCACTTATGTACTTATATAATTAGTTTTCCTTTTTGGACTTCACATATTTTGATGTAACTTTTTTTGTACTGAACAAAAATTCATTTTTTTTTTCAAAATGTACCTAAGGGGATGTTCTATCTAACTCTATAAAGTGTTTGAAATTTGTTTGAAATCTGAATTAGTGGTGAAGCTTGAAATCTACCTAGATTCACTCAATTGCTTTCTTCTGCCTTTCTCTGTATCCATCCTGTGAGTATTAGATTCTCCAAGCCCTCCTTTCTCTCTATTTATCCTGTGAGTATTAAATTCTCCAAGCCTTCTTTCTTGATTACGTGTCCCAGAGCCGTGGTTCTTCGGTACTATCTCTTTAGCACATAGTTAGGCAGTGAAATATTTTTTAGCAGTAAAAAATATTTCACTGCCTGATGAGGTGCTAATAAGATAGTATCAAAACATAACGACTCTTGTGTTGTCGTAAACTATGTTTTATTATAAACTTATAATAAAATATTACCATATATATATTAATGTATATTTGACCAGCAATCTTTCATTTTAAAAACGACCGACAAGGAAGATTTTATTCATTTCTGATTTAATTTTTCCAGTCTTCTTATACGTTTCTTTTTGCTTGAGATAAGGAATGTAAAAATGTTCCATAATTTTCGACTTTCCGAGAGCTTTCAGCCTCTTCACAGGCCATTTTCAGAAATGTTAATTTTCCGGTGTTGTTATGTTCTCATGTTTGACTATTATTATTATTATGTCATTTTTCATCATATTTCGATTTCTGCTTTGGTCTCACTACCAACCAAGTCTGCGGGGAGACCTAAGGCAGGTAGTGGCGTGTTGTTATGGCTCCATTTCATGTTTTTCTATCTTCCCTATCATCTCCAGCATTACATAGATAAAGTTTTCCTTAGTGTGTGGGCTGTACTTAATAAGACAATTTTTTGTATATCTCTTAAGCTGGGGTTTCCAGGGATTCTTTCAATGTGTTGTTTTGTTCCATTTTTTATCATTCCAAGTGCACCTACTATCACTGGCACAACTCTTGTTTTCAATTTCCACATTTTTTTTATTTCAATTTCCAGGTCTTTATATTTTGACAGTTTTTCAAATTCCTTGATTGCTATGTTACAATCCGCTGGACAAGCCATATCAATTAATAGACAAGTTTTCTCCTTCTGGTTTTTAACAATAATGTCTGGCCTGTTTGCTTCAATTTTTCTGTCTGTGTAGATGGTGTAATCCCATAGAATGGTTACATCTTCTATTTCTGTAACCGGTGCTGGGTGATGTTCATACCAGTGTTTGCCTACAGCTTTTCCATAATGTTTGCATATTGCCCATAATGTTTGCATATTGCCCAACTCTATCGTGGCGATTTTTATATTCATTTGGGGCAAGCACAGAACAGCCTGAGATTAGGTGGTCTATTGTTTCTTGGTGTTTATCACAAAACCTGCATTTTGGATCCATATTATTATGCATAATATTTGCCTGAAAGTTTCTCGTAAAAAGAATTTGGTCTTGTGCTGCAAGAATAAAGCCTTCAGTTTCAGACTTTAATCCAGATGCACATAACCATCGATGAGCATTAACTTTGTCAACATTGGATTTATTGGCACGTACTGGATATTGTCCATGCAGAGGTTTGTCTTGCCAGCGCTGTTTCATCTGTTCAAGAGCTTTATCTTTGGCTTTCATTTTCATATTCTTTGCCGCAATAGCCGGCTCTTGGCTTCCGTTCTGCTTTTCTACAGAATCTACTAACTGTAAATCTTGTTTGAGTTTACTGCCTTCTTTTATTATTGAATATTTTTTCTTTCTTTCTTCATGTTGCCTTACTAATTGTATCATCCAATCCTTTGTTGTTTCTATGTATGTTAGTAAGCCAATAGTTGTTGTCTTGTATGACAATTCCAGCTGAATAAGACCTCTTCCACCTTCTTTACGGGGTATGTATAGACGGTCTACATCAGCCTTTGATTATTATTATTATTATTATTATTATTATTATTATTATTATTATTAATATGTCAGAACATGTACAAACTACAATCTACTACATAACTGTACGTTTTGTTTCGGCATTGAAAGAGAAAATGTCTCACCAGGTAGTTAACAATGTACCATGTTGTAGTAGTTTGTAATTTTTTTCATGTTCTAACAACATAATTAATAATAGATATTCATTGCTCTATTTTATAATGAGCACTGTTTTAAATTAATTTTTTGAACATTGCAAATATTTTTTTCGTTCTTATTCATTTGGACATATACAGATAGATAGATAGATAGATAGATAGATAGATAGATAGATAGATAGATAGATATAAACGGACTGAGATAGATAGATAGATAGATAGATAGATAGATAGATAGATAGATAGATAGATAGATAGATAGATATCATTTTCATTGTCCCAGGCTAATTATTTATTTACACGTGTATTCCCCTTCCCTCGTTATAAATATATATATTTGTATGTATATTTATTTTATCGCGTTTTCCTCTTTTTTCTCTTCATTTACTGTTTTCGTTTCCGTCAATTCATTTTCCAACGATTTTTCTGATGAGATGTCGCACGAAAGGGCCTTTAAGACTGTTAATAAATTCTTTGTTTTTAAAATAATATCTATAGTCAGTGAAATCTGTTTCGCTGTATCGCAGATCATCAGTACGGTTAGACATCCGATTGCTTCTAGGTAGGATTGAAATACAACCGAATTGACTTATGGGCGCTCGTTAGAAGAAGGTGGACTTTTTAGCGTGCTATATGTAACATGCAACATACGCCAGTAGCTGAGAGTGTTCAAAATTCATTACTGAATGAACGATGCGTATATGCTTTTTCAAAGTCTACCATTTTTCCACAGTGCTCAGTCAGGGTGTGTGAGTGTAAATAGTCATACGCAGACACATATGTTTCGCTATATATATATATATATGTGTGTGTGTGTGTGTGTGTGTGTGTGTGTGTGTGTGTGTGTGTGTGTGTGTCGTGGACCCGGTTAAGAGGTCCAGCAAGAAATAATATAACAACAACAACCAAAATAGGAAATAAGAATATATATTATAAATACAGCAAAATACAAATACTTGTAACCCTGTTACTAGAACAATAAATACGGGTTACGTAGTAATACTATAACTGGAACTCGCAATAGTCGTACGGTAGCAGTCTTGGCTATCTCCGCCTATCGCTCTCCACTGATCTACTTATGCTGATCACCTGCGGATCTCTCACTCTGAGCTCTCACTCTGATCTCTTGATCTGATCTCCTCTTGTGAGGGGAAGTGTATGTCGTTGTAGGAAGAATTCAGTCCGTTGAATAGGTGATGCCGCCATGACTATATATCGTGGGACAGCATATTAAAGTCGATTTAATGTACAGTAACAAAACTGGCCGTAACTTTTATAAATTCCATAGTAATTTAAAAAAGACATTCCTCTTCTTTTATTGGTTAAATACCGGTTCCCGTGCAATTACCGACGTTACACAACGTTGAGGCTATTCACTTCCTATATGGGTGACCACTTTAGAAGACTAAATGCTATAAGCTTAGATATGCAAGTGGTGTAATAAATAATTCCAGTTATATTCACTAGCGCACAAATACCATTGGGAAAGGGATGAACCCACCTCTTCTCCCTCCAGCTATGGGTTAATTAGTAAAACTTGTATCACTAGACTATGATTATCTTCAAAAATTAAAATATATTTGAGTACATGGTATTTATATTTCTGCATTAAACAACCCATTATATAACTCAAAAAATAACCCATTAAATAACCCATTAAAATAACCCATTAAATAGCCCATAAAGATTAATATATCGTTAAAGGAAAACATTTAAATCTTTTTTGTTTTTATTTTTCTCGCTCCTTAATTAAGCTTTTTTTTTATTATTCTTTCACATTCAGTAACCCGTTGTGACTTAGTATTTTATTGCCATGCTATGGGTTAAATGGTTAATAAAAAAAAACAATTCTTTACGTCGGAAATATTTCGAGTGGATTCTGATAAATATCTTACCCTCTATAGACACGCGTCAATCACACTATATGACGCCACCAACATTTATCATATCCATACTGAAAGAATGTGAGATATGTCTACCAACCATTACCACCACGACAAACGGCGTTACGTAAAAACGTCCCCAATTTAACAAGCGAACAGCGATCATATATAAAAACGCCGACGAGACAGACACACACATACACAAACGAATATACATTATCATCCGAATCTGGCAAAGACAAACTAGAATCAAGATAGACTTACGAACATGAATTTACACAAGAACGCTGCCTTACAAGAAAAAATGCTAGTGATGTCTGCTTAATCACTGAAAGACAAACAATACAAAAATTAAAAATACTAAAATATTTTATCTTTCTTTTCATTTTTTTCCATATCTCGTTCTCTGATGGAGCTTTAATAAAGTCGAAACATGTTCGATGTATAAACGTTTTCTTTTTGTTTTTTATCTAATCATTCTGTTGGATTCCGATCCCTAATTTATCTATGGTTGGGCGTTCTGGAGCAGTGGATATCGACTCAAACGAGAAATCAGAGAGCCGAGTTCGAATTTCAGTTAAATTCATTGCATTCACTTACGCACAAATACCCTTGGGAAAGACAGTAATCCATCTCTTCTTCCTCCAGCTATGGGTTAAATAGCCGAACAGATTGTGTTCTATAGCCATGATTTGCAACTAGACTACCGCAGAAGGTAATAGCAACCTATTTCGGAAAAATATTCTGCCACTCAGTCATGTCTCTTTTGAGACATGATCACCCAAGTGTGTATCACGTATGGTACTTAATCGACTGAATTTTTCTGTATCTGATCTAAATTTCTATATACAAGATATGTCCCGGAAAGGGATATATATATATCATTCGAGGTAGTTAAGTGGTTTAAAACAATCTAGTACGTAACCGTAATGACGGTACTCGTCATATGCAGAGTCCTGATGTGTAGGCGTAGTCAATAGTTGGAGTAGAACTATGGACGTAGACCTCTAGTGATAGTAGACCAACAGCGGTAGACCTCTGGATCTCTTCGCTTTAATCTATATTTATGGCTGACACCGGCAAATCACATTCCAGTGAGGATGAACCAAGGTGTGTGCATATTCATTACATCAATATAACTTTAAAATACTGTACATGTCTGCGTATGACGATCAATTCCAAAAATTGTCCTTAATAATTGGGGTTCGTCTTATTTTATGAAAAAGAAACCTTAGATTTTGAGCGATGTTTGTTGGTAGTCTAACCTGGGCCTCGCTGCGATAACCATTAAAGTACATTAATAAAAATTCACATTATCAAATAAACTTATTATAAAAATAATAAAACTATTTCTATCGTATATATTACTGGCATAACTTCCTGATAAATAGTCTATTCGAAGAATAATTCCATATCAATGACATCAACGTGTATACAACGAAGCTCAGTTCAGCGTGGCCTAGTAGTTAGCAAGCTTCTCGCTAGAATCATTTAAATTAAGCAGTGATTTCGATCCTCATTGGGTCTCCTATACTTTCGGCCTTGTGCCACATCTAAGCTGCGCTTAGAAAAACAGACTAAGATTAAAAAATCAATTTAAAAGTTAGTTATCGAAAATGAGTGGAGGTACTATATATATATATATATATATATATATATGGGTGTGGGGAATGGAACATTTCGGCGTAGCCCATTCGGCGTAGCCATTTCGGCCGGATTAGTATCTAAGAAGTCACCTTCTTTGGGTTGTTAACTTTCTCTCGCATTCTTAATAACCAAATTAGTTATTCTATTCGTAATAGTTTTAATTGTCAAATATTCCAATTAGTCCAAAGTTAGAAATTTGCATAGAATTTAAAGTTTGGTAAACTTAAATTTTTCAGTTCATTAAACTCCATTATTCAAAATGGCAGCAAATATTTTATCAAAGTATGGAAGAAACAAAGTGATATACGATGGATACTTTTTTTTTTCTTTTTTTTTTTTTTGACTCTATGAGTATAACTGATCCTGAATTAAAGATCTGGAAATGTGAACAGAAATATCGATGAAAAGTGACATTGCATATTTTTTATATTTTTATGTAGGTACCTTCAAAAGATTGCTGAAGAAACAACATAGTAACAAGGAAAAAGGCCCCAAACTAAATAAAAACAAAGAATTATCTGCAAAATGTTTATATTATCATTATGAGGATAGATCAAAATATTTTTTAATTATTTTCTAAAAGTTTTTAATTATTTCTAACACGTTCGAAATTTTGGTAGAATATCTTTTTTCTTCTTACGTCAGTGCGATACCTAAATTGACGCACAGTTTATTACGTAAAAAAACGTAATATTACGCAATGCACTTTTTTTTTTACCGTAAAATCAAATAATGGTAGGATTTTTATGAAAATTTCAGGACTTATTCATAGTTGACTAAAATCAATTTTGAAATAATTATTTTTAGAAAATGTTGGTAAAAATATTTTTTAAATATGTTACCCCCTCACCACCACATATTAGTTTCCAGAAATGTTTAAAAATTCGACTTTGGGTAACAATAAACCTAATATAATTAAATTCAGGAGTCATTAGGGAATGATTCTTTTTTTTTTCCTTCAATATTGGCCTTCTTTCTAAAAAGTAGGTCCGAATTACGAAAAATGCAGTAACTATGCTAATTTTTATTTGGATAAACTTTTAATTGCTTTTATAAACAATATAAATTAAGCATATCATAGTCTGAAAAGAAAAAATTCAATGAATAATGAATTTTTACAATAATTATTTTCACTTTTTTAATTTTTTTTAATAATAATAAATAAAGTTTCAAAAATATTTTAAAATTTCTTCCTCCATTGGGTCGGCTGAGGTATGAAATTAAAGCATGAAGGCTACATTTACTGATCGAAAATTGAAAAGATTAACACAAATGATTTAGCAATTGGATTTTTAAAACAATTAAAACATTTTAATTGTATGCATTTTGATTACTCGTATGTTATTTGTACGTGATAACAAGGATACCGTAATTGAGAAACGTTTTTTGGGAAATATTTCAGGCAGTAAGCAACTAATTCTTGTTTCAAGTCAACTTAAAGTAAGTTTAAATTTGGTAATTTGAAAAAAATTATGTGTCAGCTTGGTGTATTTTATTTTTGTAAGATTTTTTAAAACTTTAAAACAGCTTCTGTTTATAATCGAGGAAAAATGGCAGAAAATTTGAAATTTTAACAACTTTTTTTTAAATATACAAAATTTTTTATTCCGATCAATACAATTTCGGTTTGAAATACACCAATGTATTTTGCTTACAGTAATTAGTAAATGTAATCTCTTGACTTTCAATTAAAGCTAAAATTAAAGCTTCAAGAAAACTTTTTTTTATTTTTAAAAATTAAATTTGAATTGAGGTATCGAAAATGAGTGGAGGTACCTATTTTTATGATACAGTTTTCGCAAATTATTTTTTTAATTTACGTTATTTCATCAGTTTAAAAAAGGGGGTAACATTTGATTTTAAGAATAAATGCCAAAAATGTCGATTAAAAGTTTAAAGTTTTCAGTTTCCTTGCAAAAAAATATTAATCTAATTTTAAAGACAGTGACATCGAAATGTTTTTACGCCGAATCAGCAACGCCAAAACGTAGCAAACCCCTTTCCAGAACGAGAAAGATTACTATATATATATATATATATATATATATATATATATATATAGTGCTCAATATATTTATATTATAGAGCTTTACAATATTTTTCATTTGGAAATGAGTTATTTCTGCACCCTAGGTTTCAACCTTTTGGTATCTTCAGGTGATTTATAATAACTGATTTTCCAACGTTTTTCAAAAGTACAACAGGGATTTGTACGAACGCGCCCCTATATCAAAGGACCTAACATTTTCAAAATTAGGGAGTAGTTATTTAAGGATCTTAAAACACTTTCATCCAGCTAAGGTGTGATTACATCTGGACATTACTTCTGATTTTTCATTCAGTAATTTTATTTTTGTTTTAGAAAGAACATAATGGCTAACATTTCTTCTTGGCTTAATATGCAGACATCATCACCGTTGTAAGGTTTGGTTTTTTTTTGTTTTTTTTGTTTTTGTTTTTTTTTTTGTTTTTTTTTTACTATTCTCCATGTTATAGAGCCTTTTCTATTTTTCTGTTTTAATTTCCACGCGTGGCTAGCCAGTTTGGCACAATTTTACAGTTTAAATGTAAATTTGTGATTATTCTATTTGTTTTTTGTGATTATTTTATCTGGGGTCTACAAAAATTGCTTAAAAGTTCCAGTCACGCGTTCTAATTGTACGCTTAAAAAACGTTAGAAAATCAGTTATTATAATCGCCTGATGATACTGCAAGGTTGAAAACTAGGTTGCAGAAATAATTAATTTCCAGATGAAATATATATATATATATATATATATATATATATATATATATATATATATATTTAGTATATCGAGGCAGCAAGTAATTTTCTAGACATATGCTATTAAATATAAGAGACAATGAATGTCTATTATGTTTAATCATGAGCCGTTCTAAACGTCGTATTTTTGCTTTAATTTCAGTTGAAAATAAAGACAAAAATTCTCCAACATTTGGATAATTATTTATTTGTTTTCTTCTAAGCTTTCGGCTCACATGAGCCATCTTCAGAGAGGTAGTTTAAACTGAAATATTATAAAATCCACCATCACCGACGATTTTATTTTGTGTTGACATAAAACTCCGCTTGGCACCGGCAATAGTTACCAAAAATAATAAACGCAGTTCTTAAGTTTGCGATGCGGTTTTATGACGTCACACCGCGGGATAGCGCGAAATGACAACAAAACCATGTAGTCAAATGCAATGTAATATGTTATTTCCTGTTTTAAAGTTGATTTTATTGAGTGTTGGTTGTTTTGATTTGATGTACATGGCCTCCAATATCTGCAGGTTCCTCTTACTGTGTGTATGAGTAAGGATCACCGTATTGTTGACCAAAATCTGTCTGATATTACCTACATGTTTATGTTTTTCAGAGAAATGCTGTTTAATAGTACTCTGATCAGAAAGATGACATGTAAGTCTACGGGAGAGCGTGGTTGTGGTAACAATTGACCTGATAGTCTATAATAACCCAACAGGCACTAAACTAAATTTTTTCAAAAAACCAATGTAGTGTACCAATTTACATGCCCATTCAGAGATTGCATCTCTGATACTACTCAAAAACCTAGTACATATATTGGTTTTACCACAACCACGCTCTCCCGTAAACTTACATGTCATCTTTCTGATCAGAGTACTATTAAACAGCATTTCTCTGAAAAACATAAACATGTAGGTAATATCAGACAGATTTTGGTCAACAATACGGTGATCCTTACTCATACACACAGTAAGAGGAACCTGCAGATATTGGAGGCCATGTACATCAAATCAAAACAACCAACACTCAATAAAATCAACTTTAAAACAGGAAATAACATATTACATTGCATTTGACTACATGGTTTTGTTGTCATTTCGCGCTATCCCGCGGTGTGACGTCATAAAACCGCATCGCAAACTTAAGAACTGCGTTTATTATTTTTGGTAACTATTGCCGTTGCCAAGCGGAGTTTTATGTCAACACAAAATAAAATCGTCGGTAATGGTGGATTTTATAATATTTCAGTTTAAACAACCTCTCTGAAGATGGCTTATGTGAGCCGAAAGCTTAGAAGAAAACCAATAAATAATTATCTAAATGTTGGAGAATTTTTGTCTTTATTTTCAACTGAAATTAAAGCAAAAATACGACGTTTAGAACGGCTCATGATTAAACATAATAGACATTCATTGTCTCTTATATTTAATAGCATATGTCTAGAAAATATATATATATATATATATATATATATATATATATATATATTCTAGTCGAAAACACAACCATACTTAAACTTGAAAACAATAAACAAAAACTAAATCTTCTAGAAGCCATATACATAAAACAGTTGAAACCTAACCTGAACAAATTAAACTACGAAATCTCCACAAACATTCTTAAATGCCTATAATAGATAACAGAAGTGATTGGTTATCCCAATGGCTTTCCATACTTAATACTTCTCGCCCCCACTCTCGCATGGTCATCTGTGACGTCACAAGCTGCAATACGATTTTTGGTTCCAGCACGTGTTCGTCGCTGCTTTGAAAACTTGCCACGCAAACAAAATAGATGACTACTACTGTTGTTCGTCCGCAAACTGTTTAATACACTTAATATAATTGTCATCTTTGATAATGGCTGATGTAAGTCGAAAGCTTAGAAAGGATTAAAAAAACATGTATCAATATTGTGATTTTCTTTCTTCTTATAACGATAATGCTATTAAGCTTGTCAGACGATATGAAAAGATTTAAATAAAATAAACTGACAAAACTTGTCTATATTACGTAATGAAACATGCATCAATATATATAATATAGGTGTGTGTGTGTGTGTGTGTGTGTGTGTGTGTGTGTGTGTGTGTGTGTGTGTGTGTGTGTGTGTGTTAACTAGGTACGACCACAGAAAAAAGATACCTAAGGTTTAAATTTATTTTTAATGAAGGAGAAGCTTTTATTTCTGTTTTAATTTTCAATAAGTTTGGGTTGCGGATTTTTTGAGAATAGAAATATTTAATGTCTTGGCATATAAACTGAAATACATATAAAAAACAGACAGTAGTACACTAAATGGTTTTCTTCGCATACTTGATGCAATAGGTAAAGAAGTAGTGTAACTGGTTGTTATGATACACATGTTATATATTCTCTGACCACAGTGTGTAATTTCGCCCAGAAATGTATTTAGATTGAACAAATATTGTTTGATGGAAGCTGGCAAAATAAAGAAATCAATATATATATATATATATATATATATATATATATTGTTTTGAAAAGTCAAGAATGCGGACGTCGGCTGACAGGCGAAATTGCGTTGAAACAGCTATTCTCAAAAGTCAGGAATATAAAAACAAAATTTTGTTTACATTAAAATAAATATTATTTTGGAAAATTAAGAACACGGGGCCAGCTTTGCATTGCGGGAGTGTGGTTGTGTTTAGTTTTGGTTGACAGCCGTAGTCAAGGTCAGAGAAAATAAACCATTGGAAAATTAATAATAATACTTCAAAAACAATAAACAGTGTGCGTGGTAAAAGAAGACGCAATCGTAGAAATTTGGCTTATATAAGAAAGAGATCGGAAGGAGCTGGCCGAGAAAGCGAAGAGAACGGCCAGACAATGATCAAACCAATCAACTACCCTCGGGTGCATGTGTGATAACTCTCCAACCACCCTCCACTCTACACCACTGTCACATTATTTACATTGTTTTGACTGTTGACCTCATTTTCCTTGCCATATTCACGCGGTTCCGACCGTTGTAATCTCAGTCCTTCTTCAGGATCTGTCCATATTTCTGAAATGAGATATTGTAATTATTTACATTATTTACATTGTTTTGACTGTTGACCTCATGTTTCTTGCCATATTCACGCGGTTTCGACCGTTGTAAGCTCAGTCCTTTTTCAGGATCTGTCCATATTTCTGAGATGAGGTATTGTAATTATTTACATTATTTACATTGTTCGGACTGCTGTCCTCATCTTTGTTGCCATATTCACGACGTTTCAACCATCGTTTGCTCAGGTATGTGTCCACCTGGCTACAGCAGTTAATCTTAAAGCGAGATAACTAAGACATCCAGAAGTGGCATGACTCATGGAACGGGAGTAATCTCCCCTCGCGATCGAAATGTTCAATCCGAAATTCCAATCACCTGAAGAAGAATCCAATATAAATACATTGTTAGTTGACAGACAGAACATATAGTCCGGTTTTGTGTCGATAGACATCTCCATAATCCTGTCATTTTTTATGGGTAATATGCTAATATAAGAAAAGATGAATAAGAAGTGGGATATTTTTGCCTGAGGACATTTAGTCTGTCATTTATAATATCGAATCGTGAAATCCATACTTGATACTGACTTGTAGAGCCTGTTTGTTGAGTAAAGTTAAAATTTCGTCTCTCCCCTACTTCCTCTCTCTCTCTCTCTCTCTTTCTCTCTCTCGTTCTCTCTCTCACTTTTCTTCCTTTTCTTTTTGTCATCAAAACGTTAAAAGAAAGAATGAGAGAACAATTTGTTCGTTGTTTTATATATTAAATGGTTCGACTCCTTCCCCGCACTCGGTAAAAAGTCGACTTGCAATTTTCCGCCAGACACACTAACACTTTACTTTATAGGCCAAGAACATCATCTTTTTTTTTTTCTTCAATACAAATGTCTTTCTTTTTTCCTGTTGCTCGTCTTACCATTGGTAGAGACTTTTATTTTGTCTATGTCAAGGATAGGTTTTCCGTTTACCCATAAGTCCTACTAGACACGTAGTCCATGAAAAACTGTGGAAGCTTAATAGTTAAACCGTTTGTTTATATTGTAGTCGAGTTGACAAGTATTTATATCTGACTCTAAATAAATTATCTTTTAGCAACAAAAGAAAATAGCCTTGTCGAAGGTGATTTAAACCAAAAGTTTGAAAAGGGCATATAAATTCCATAAACGTGATTCCAGGTGTGTATCTATCTATCTATCTATCTATCTATCTATATATATATATATATATATATATATATATATAATCTAAAAATGAATAGTTTTTAAGTAAAGTACCAAATACCCTTGGGAAAGGTACTAATCCGTCTATTCCTTCCAGTTATGGGTTAAATAATAGGACAGATTGGGTTCTATAGCCTTGGTCGGCAACCAGTCTACTGCAGAAAGCAATGGCAACCTACTGCGGGATAATCTTCTGCCCAGTCAGTCATGTCTCTTTCGAGACATGATCGCCCAAGCGTGTATCACCTATGGCACTTAACTGACTGACCAAAATCAGATTCTGTTTATTTTAATTTTATTAATATTAAAAATAATCCAGGTGGAGGGTCCGATGTAAATAGTGTTATGTATTTACAGACCCAAATATGTACATTTTTTCAAATAAAACTCAGAAAATTACATTAGTTGAAAAATATATATATATATATATATATTCATTCATTCGTCGTAGGAATTACTCATTGGCGAGTGTTGGTGTTCTCATCGACATTTTCCTTTTGTGCGAAATGAGCCCTGTATTGGATCTGGAGAGACGTCCGCATCCACCGAATGATAGGGTAGAAGGATTCAGAGGATGGAGAGCTTTGTCTTTTCTTAGGGCTCTTTTCGTCTCTTCTATATGTCTTCTTATATAACATCGTTGCCTTCGTCATCGTTAGTGGACTTGTTGCCGAATATTGGGGTCTTTATCGACAGTTCCTTCTGCGTGAAATGCATTCTATGATGGATCTGAAGAGACGCTACAACCACTGCATAGTAAGGTAGGAGGGTTTAGGCAATAGAAAGGTCTGGGTTTTCTTAGGAATCTCTTCATCTATCCTTGCTCATCAGTACGGTTAGACATCCGATTGCTTTTTAACCTAGGATTGAAATCCGACCGAATTGGCGTCAGATTCTACCTCTGGGCTATGGGCGCTCGGCAGAAGAAGGCAGTCTTTTAGCGTCTGATGTATCATACGCCAGTAGCCAGGGTGCTCTAATTCATTACTGAATGACCGATGCGTAGATGCTAGAGTAGCTACTGTTTTTTCAGAGCCTACCAGTCCTCCAGCGTGCTCAATCAGGGTGCGAAAGCGTAAATAGTCATCTGCAGACAGATCTGTTTCGCTGTATCACAGCTCATCAGTACGGTTAGACATCCGATTGCTTTTTAACCTAGGATTGAAACCGACCGAATTGGCGTCAGATTCTACCTCTGAGCTATAAGCGCTCGGCAAAAGAGGGCAGACTTTTAGCGTGTGATATATCATACGCCAGTAGCCAGAGTGCTCTAATTCATTACTGAATGAGCGATGCGTAGATGCTAGAGTAGTTAATGACACACACAGTGGCGAGCATAAAGATCAGAACGATGTTAAGAAAAAGTCTAAATATGAAATAATTTTTATTTAAAAATTTCAAAGAACATTTTATCCAGGAAAAAAAAGGATATAAATATAAATTTAGTAAATACCTGCTTTTTATATTCTGACCCTAAAAGAATTTTCAATAATGCAAAATAATTATTAAATTTTATTTAATCGTTCTGATGTTTTTGATCATCTATTTTTTTCGAATGTTATATAATTATTCTTATAACTTTATCAAAATAAGTTTATTGAACCTTTATATTTTGGAATTATATAATTTAGTTTTATATTCTTTTTTTTATTTCCTTGATAAAATGTTCTTTGAAACTTTAAAATAAGACGTTATTTCACATTTAAACTCGTTCTTAACATCGTTCTGATCTTTATGCTCGCTAATGTATATATATATATATATATATATATATATATATATATATATATATATATATATATATACGCCTCAAAACTAGTATGCTCTTTTTAAGAGAAGAAACAACGCCTTTCCACTTATTCGGAAATTCTAAGAATAACGATTCTTTTCAAACTGTAGCAACGTATCAGGGTATCAGGACGCTGCCAGCTGAATCTCTGAAGTTTGAATCTACCTCTGTGAGTGAGGGTTAGGGAGATCAGACAGTAAAGAAACACTAGTTATCGTGACCCAGGGTCACAGATAAAGCAGATTGAACTACAGCAGCAGAAAACGGCATCGGTTGCCACTCCTGTCATATAAGAACGAAGAACTGGGGCTATAATTCGCTAAGGATCACAAAAATCGGACAAGATAAAATTGAGAAAATGCTATCAGCATTTATGAGACTCCGTTAGCTTAATGCTTTGAAGATTTTTTTTTCTTGTCATGCAAGAAGAGTTTCATTGTTTCGCACGGCATGCTGGATATTTATTTTAGTATTTATCCTAAAGAACCCCCAAACACAGATACATTTTACCCGAAAGAACTCCCAAATAAAATAAATTCGAGGTACTAAAAAGGGAAATAAAAAGAAGAGTGCCAAATTCCGTTTACCATTTTTACTAAATGCATCAATGTAAACCAACACTATAACATGATATAAAAATGAACTTCAACATTACCTTTCGTCCTGGGTACGACGATAAACTACATCCGGCAGCAATCGGGAGATTGGATCCCTTGAGGAGCGTTGAACCACCTCTTAATTGCTGTTGTTCCCAGGTCCATCCTAAACAAGGGTGATAACACCTGTTAAGGTCTCAGCTATAGGCAAATAATGACCCCCCCACAAAGAAACCAAAATCATTTTTTAGCAAAATAACCAACCACACATTTTCATAGAAAAAATAGCAATGAATACAACGCTAAAAAAGTATAAAAAAACAAACAATACATTTTTGTATTGAAATTATCATCAATCATCTTATGATCTACAAACTACCATGAAATATAGAATTATGTACAAACTATTTAGATTTCGGTATTTAGATTAAATTACCCATAAGGACTTAACATGCTGTTAAATAAACATAGTTAGGTGGTCAACTACCATTTATAAATATCTTTGTTCCCGTGGTGTGAGTCTGGACGTTGGTTGTAGCACTGGTGCTCTAACTTTTTCTAAGGACCGGAATGATATCCAACTGTTGTAAGGACCTTACTGAATCTTGATTGTCCTTGCTGTACTAAGGGCATTATCTCACCTCATTTAACTACTCCTTAGGTATAGTGTTTTATCTAAAAAAACAAAAAAAAACTGCAGGTAAAAG
Source organism: Ascarosepion bandense (assembly GCA_037127315.1). Taxonomy (NCBI): domain Eukaryota; kingdom Metazoa; phylum Mollusca; class Cephalopoda; order Sepiida; family Sepiidae; genus Ascarosepion; species Ascarosepion bandense. The sequence goes on from JBBBDQ010000637.1 coordinate 1,967,444, forward strand.
GTGGCCCTCACCTTATACCAAAAGTATATGCCTGATAAAGCGACCAGTTGGTGCATATAACTCAATGTAAGTATATAGTTTTGAAAGTGAAGGTGGTGTAATAGTTAACGGTACGGACTGAGAATCAGCTTACTGAGTTCGAATTCCGGTCGAGTTTGTTATATTCACTTTCGCACAGATATCCTTCTCTTCATCCCATAATCATGATAGAAGAACAACTCTGAATTCAAAACCGTATGTAGCTCTGGCGAAGTGCATACTATTCAGCTAACGAAAGAAAATTGAAGCTTACAATAATAACACTATGAGTTCATCTGTGGTCTGTGTGATGGATAGATGAAAAACATGGCAAGAATCACACTGCGTAATAAAAATATCAACGATGAGGATAATAGTCAGAATATAAAATACAATATTAACAGTACAGGGTGGGGGTGGATAAATTGTCGTCTAAAGTAAAAAGAAAACAACACTGATGTGTCATTTTAACATTTTAGCAGATATATTTACAAAACTGCATGAAACTGGTTGCTAACCAAGGTTATATAAGACAATCTGTTCTGCTATTTAACCCATAGCTGGAGGGAAGAGACGGACTAATACCTTCCCTAATGCTATTTGCGCGTAAGTGAATTCAACGAATTCAATTGGAATTCGAAAAAAGATAACGAAACGAGAAAAATTATCAAAATAATTTTGACGAATATCTGCTTTTTTTTTCGGTCTTTCAAGTATGCTTGAGCTTCTGAGACAATATACAAGATGCGATGTGTAAATTGTCTTAATTTTATCTTTTTAATTTCACCCATGATCTTTTTTTGTTTTTGCAAAACAGTTTATCGATCGGATCTACCAGTTCCTAATGGTGAAAATAAGTCAGCAGGAAAATTCTTCTTTATGTGCCTCAATAACACATGGCCCAGTAGATAAAAGCGTTGGTTGGATCCAGTGACTTAACCCAAACTAGATTTGAGTTCAATCCCAAGCTACAGCAGTGGTGAAAAAGAAAATGAAAAAGAAAATGAGAGTTAAGTTAAAATAACTAAGACACTCGGAAGTAACATGACTCATGGAACGAAATCTACCTCAATAATCGAAATAAAGGGTTCCGTTCAAAATTCCAATCACATAAAGAAGGTCGCGTACAATGGTTAATTTAATTAGTTAGCCCGCCCGACACATGTTATTTCGTTGTACTCAGTCACAACTCGGGTGATGACCTATTCTTAACGATAGCTGTCATATCAAAATTCTAACTCGACACCTGTATTTCGTACTCAGTAACATCTCTCTGCGTCACCCAGTGCAAATACACTTTTTGACAAAATTCCACACCGACTAAGATATTATATAATAATTCGATCATGACTTTTAGTATTATTCTACACCGACCAAGATATACAACATCCATTCTTTCACTATACAGTCAGTTTTAGGCCCACTTGAGTTACAGTGCCTAATCGATTTCTATTTTTTCCTCAGATTAGGTCATTTGCAGTAGGGTACAGTAATATGAATCTTTTTTCTGGGTGCATGACGAAATTTGTTTAGCCTAAAAAAATATTGCATAATCTATTTCATCAGATTTCATTCACACCTAGGCACAATTGTCTCAACTGTCAATTAATTCTTCTACGGCCATTGTCTGCGATGGATATTACTCCAAAGAAGCGTACGAAAATTGTAACGCTGCACGAACACACTAGCAAGTCTTACAGAGAGAGCGCGGATATTGTTGATGTCAGCCTTTCAATTGTCAGTTGTGTCATCAAGACAAAGGAACAAACTGGATCCATCAGTCCAAAACGTAAAAGAAAATAAGACCGGAAAAGTAAAACAACGCCAATAGACGACGTATACATGATCAGGGAAAGTATGAAAGATTCTACGAAGATATTATTCGTTTTGTTTCAGTTAATTTGCACAAGGGTGTGTATTATGCGTTTTTCCTCTGTTACTCTTACCTTCAATCTTACGTGTGAGTATTAAATTTTCCAAACCCTCTTTCCTCATCACGCACCCTAGAAATTTCGGCTGTCTCTTCCTGGTGTTATGTATGTTTCCTTTTTTTTCCATTTTACCTAAACTTCGTCTTTGCTGACATATTCGGCATGGGGCATCCTCAGTATCCTCCTGTAGAATTCCATTTCCGTTGCTTCAATTCTCTTCTTCATCTTTGAGGAGACTGCCCAGCGTCCACTGCCATAAAATGATTCGATTCTAAGACGTCAATCTAATTTCCATTAATCTATAAACCTAAACTTCATGGATTCTCTCGGTCCAATTTCTTCATCTTTGTCAGATTTTGTACAATATTTCGTCCGCTGTAATCCTTGACATTCTTTATCTTTGAATTTCTGAAACTCTGTTACTGTTACTGTTACTTCATTTTTTTCACTGAAAAAATAGCATTCCCTGACAAAAAAAGTCTGCAAACTTAATAAAAACAAACTTTTATCGTCAAAATATTATATTACTATTAGAAGTAAAGAACAAAGTATTTTTATTATTTTATTAATGTTTTTTAATCCTTTCTAGCACGTCCAAACTTAAGGTTAAAAATCTTATTTTATTTTGGTTTAGAGGTCGATGTAATATTTGCAAGTGGCGCTTTAGTGCCTTTTTTCCCTTTAAAATAACACACTGATTTGAAAATTCTTACAAAAATAAAAAAAATATTGTAGAATTAGAGAAAAACTTTCACTGATTATTTACAAACGAATAAAATTATTTCTTAATTTTATTTTTTTAGAAAACCTTTGAGCCGAGTTCGAATTCCAGTTGAATTCCTCGCATTCACTTACGTGGAAATACTCTTGAGAAAGGTATTAATCCGTCTTTTCCCACCAGTTATAGGTTAATTAACAGGACAGATTGGGCTCTATAACCTTGGCTGGCAACCAATTTACCGCAGTATGTAATGGCAACCTATTGCGGGATATCTTCTACCTAGTCAGTCATGTCTCTTTCGAGACATGATCACCCAAGAGTGTATGGCATTTAACTGACTGACTAATCCTAACTTCCTTAATTTTATGAAATTTGAAGAAATTAAATTTTACTTAATTTTATGAAATTTCAAGAAATTAAATTTTACTCCTAAAATTTGTTTTATTAATTAAAAGCAAGAGTCCTTGAAGAATGTAAAATCATCATTTTTTTTTTCGAATCACTACTCATTTCTCGAAAGTCTGCTCCAAATCATTAATCAAAAATGCAATAAAACTGACATTATTTCATTAGAAAAGCTTTTAACTGATTCTATAAACAAGATTTATTAAGGACGCTATTGTATTAAGAAATAAAATCGAGGAGAATAAAGAAATCATTGTTTTATTGTTAGAGGCCATCTACATTCAATCGTTAAAGCATTCTCTGTGTACACAGAGGGAGTATATATTTGACCTCCAATTCATTTCCATCATTTTTCTTTTTGTTATTTTTTTATTTTCCCTCTACTTCTCCATTTTTTAAAACGATAATTTCTTTATTCACCTCGATATATATATATATTCGGTGGGGCCTGTCTTATGCGACCACCCCCAACTACCATCAAAAACTGGTCGCATACGGCAGGTGGTCACTCACTAAATGCTCATAGTCATGACCTATTTACGCCAGGAACGTATATTTCACTCATTAGAATGTACATATTAAAATTTTACCATGTAATCTGGTAATAAATAAATGAGAACATAAGAAAATGGCCTAACTTTTAAAGAAATTTATTCAGCATAATTCATTTAAAAATTTTAAAAAACGTATTTACAACGGTCAATAAGATATCAAAATATTTATTCACAAAAATATTTATTAAGTGGACTTTTAAAAAAGTATACGGTTTCAGATTTTTCTTAGAAGTGAGTGATAGCAAAAGAGAATCTGCGAAAATACATGGAAAAAAAAACAAAATATAGAAAAAACTGACAGCGATCGTGGGTGGGGCTAGAGAAACAGAGAGATAGAGATAGATATACCCAGATAGAAATAGAGTAGATAGATACACAAAAAAAAAAAAATAAAGGAACGAAAGAGATAGACATTTGAGAAAGGGACATAATTATGATTTTCCCAACCCCTGAATTTATCCAAGTCAGTGCAGAGACTGCTATAAATCCCTTGAACATGTCAAATGCAATACATGTTGTACAAAACAGCCGATGTTTGACCGTGAGGTGAACTCAGGCAATGTACATTTCAACAAGAAATAACAGTTTCATACAACACTACTATAACAAAACAATGAGGAAGTGTTCCTGACTTTGATCAAAGCAAAATGAAATAGATTACTCATTTAGTTTCTCCTAATTTAGAAGTTCGCATTGTCCGACCAAAATGGATTTTTTAAGCGGTCACTTAATTTTCACTCGCTGATGTTAGTCGCTGGTCGCGTTCTGGAGGTGGTCGCTCACAAAGGGTCAATTAACATTAGCAAATCGTCCGTGCATAGAAAAACGGTCGTTAACAACACGTGGTCATTGACGAAGAGGGTGGCATACGGCAGGTTCCACTCTATATATATATATATATATATATATATATATATATATATATATATTATTATTATTATTATTATTATTATTATTATTATTATTAAAATACTTTAATCCAAGCGGAAAAGTAGGAAGGTAAATCTCAAATCTTCACTTACAACTCTATCTAAAAGTTAAAATCTAAAAATAGAAACATGATTTGTTTTCTCAAATCTTAACCGTCATTTTTTATTTATTCTTTTTTATTTCTCTTTTTTATTTTTATATTTTATTCTCTTTTTTATTCTTATTTTTATTTCCACTTTGAAATACGTACTGTTGCTGAGGAGATGTGAAATCTCTCTTAGGGATTTCATGTTGAAATGTTCATTCAACGATTTTGAATATTGAAAATTTATATATATATATATATATATATATATATATATATATATATATTCTTTGGAAGTCAGTCGATTACGCAAACTTGGTTTCAACCTTTCAGTATCTTCAGGCGTTTTATATAAACTACTTCTCAAAATTCTAAGGTCTTAAAAATTGCAGCCAACTGGCTAACCACGTGTGGAAATTGAAAGAAAGCAACGTTAAACACCCTGATATAACATGGAGCATATTACAAAAAAAAGCCAAACCTTACAACCTTGGTGATGTCTGCAGATTGAGCCAAGGACAATTTAGCCATAACATTATTTCCAGAACGAGAAAGGATACTAAATGAAAGATCCAAAGTAATGTGAATGTAAACACATCAGAAAATGTATTTTAAGATCATACAAACCCGGATGAAAGTGCTTACAATTCTTGAAATACTCCCTCTTTACTTTGAAATTTCATAAATTTTAACTTCCAGTTTTGCTTTCTGAAAATCCCAGGTGGACGTTTGAAAAAAAAGTTGAAGAATTAGTTAATATAGAACGCCTGAAGATACTGAAAAGTTGAAAGGTTGTGTAATCGACTGACTTTCGAATTAAAATATTTAAAAGCTCTACATTATATGTGCATTGAGCACTTTTTAATACAACTGTATACTGGTCTAATTTAATTCTGATAATAACTGATTAATAAATATATATATATATATATATATATATATATATATATATAGTAGATATTCTGTTTTTGTTTTTATTTTTGTTTGTTTGGGGATTTTTGGGGTTTTTTTTTGGGGGGGGGGTAATTAAACAGTATATTTATTTATACCTACCGGCTTGAATATCTTTGAGGAATTTTGGTCGGAAAATCAAAATATTCTTCAAACAAATATATCAAAATATGTCGGTTATCCATTTCGTTAATCTCCGAAACTTTCCTCTAACATTTCGCATTTGAGATTTCACTCGCCCGATCGACTCAGTCGATTAAAAACTTAATTGGGTGATTAAACTTTACTGCTTTACTCGCCCGCGATCGATTAAAAATCTCGCATTGAAATGTGTCCATTCAAATATAGAAAAAGGAAATCTGATTCCTTTTAAAACCCAAAAGTATGCCATTGAAGATTCACAAGTTTCTTAGAATGGCCTACAATGACATTATTCAATTCTTTAGTTTTATGCATGGCTCCTGATCTGCGTTGAAATGTAGGGTTAAACAGAAGACAGTGACATCCCGCAATCATCAAAATAAGATCTGATAAATGGAATTTAGATTGACATGCTCCGGTCTCGCTTTTATCGCCCCGGTCAGTGTAAACATTCGTTTAATTAACGCTTCCAGAGCGTAGCCAAAATGTCTCTGTCACTCAGATTAAAGACGCTCAGAGATTTTTAGAAACTCATTTTGAAAAATATTATTCTTGACTCAACATCTATATTTCTTCTCCGCTTACGAAAATTAAAAACGAACATTTGAAAGAAAGAAAAAACAAATATGCATACTTCTTTCAACCACGCACAAAAAAAATGAAAAAAATAAGTAATTTTTTTTATAGAAATTTGTTGTTGAAAAAATCAGAAGAAAGAAACTACGAATTTAGGTACCTCCATTCAATTGCTCAAACTTAATAAAAACAAAGTTTTATCATCAAAATGCTTATTAAGAGAAAAGATAAAACTTTATTGTTATTATTTTGTAAAAAAAATTTAAATTCTTTCTAACATGGTCAAAATTTTGATTAAAATTTAATTTGTTGTTTTCCGTCAGCGATTCACGATGTAAGGCGACTATTAAGAAAATGGAGTCGGTCGAGTAAAATGATTTTGGGGTGATAAATTTTCCCTCGCTCTCGACCGCCGGTAGAGTGTTTTCTTTTTCAAATCTCAAAGGCTATATATATATATATATATATATATATATATATATATATATATATATGTATTTAAATATAAATCATTTTCACAACTAACATCTAACATTGCCTGATGACGAGATAGAAATCTCGAAAAATAGATATTTCCGTGTCGCAATGTATTTTTAATTCATAATTATCTAAACTTATTTATAAATGGAACTTTGTCTCTGTGTGTGTGTGTGTGTGCGCGCGCGCGAGCGCGCGCGTGTGTGTGTCCGTTACCTATAGACTCCGAAACGGCTGAACCGATATTTTTGAAAATTTACACAGTTGTACTTTGTGTCGAGGTTATAGAAGGAGTGGTCCGATTTTAATCAAATTTGATACACTCATAGACAAAGGCATAAGAAACGATATTCAGAAGTTTCAAAGTTGTAGTTCTTACAATAGTGCAGAAAATCGATAATATATATATATATATATATATATATATATATATATATATATATATATATATAAAGCAAGATGTTTGTGTGTGTGTCTGTTTATCTGCCTGTATTTCTGTATTTTTCCAGCCCTTTTATTTTAGTTTTTGCTTCGGGTTTGGCTCTAAGTAGGTATAATTGTAATTCTTACCCTCGGCCATGATACCATTTACTCAGAGGACTTATTTAGCCTTCAAATTTCAGTTTACGACGAAAAATACTTATTTGATATCGATACCAGGAAATCAAAATTGGACTTACATCCATTCATTTTTCTTTCAGTCTACGGTTTCGCTTTAACTGGAAACAACTATTGCTTTTTAGTCTTTCGTGCCAACGTCCAAAGCTCCAGGACCATGGATTAGTTTTAAAGCTTTCATTACACCCGAGCAACGCCGGGCTATACTGCTGGTATGATTATATTATGCTCTACAATAATTATTGTATCGAGCACTTTTTATAAAAAAGTAAATGCCAGAAAATTCAAAATCGTAAAAGCTTGGGCCTTCTTTAAATTTAAATTTATATATATATATATATATATATATATATATATATATGTGTGTGTGTGTGTGTGTGTGTGTGTGTGTGTGTGTGTGTTTAACATGACAAAATAAAACAGCTACGGAAAAATGACACACTCAGCGAGTATTGGAAATAACAATGGAATTTATTATTGTAGAAACATGAGTACAGCGAACAGTTGTGGATTTTGAATAAGGGTATGGTTATAGAGAGCCTGGCAATGTCCTGCACACCATCCGGAATTCTCTTATTGTTTCCCAGCATGCACCTATTAGCCGGAGATCGGACTTCTTTAAGTGATCAATACCTCCCTTTTTTAAAAAAAATAAGACAATTAGCTGTAACGAGCATGTTTATGGCTAATTTATAGGTGCTTCATATTAGTTCTGTTCCGCTTTGGCCGGTTCTCTCTAGGTTCTGCGTTGCTCTCGTTTATATTTGTCTGTTCCACAGGTGATATAGCCGCTAATTCAAAATTTATCCACAAGTAAGTCCAGTGGAATGTTCGACGTGTTGTTTGTCATAATGTTGCTGGATTACCTAGAACGCAGTTGGTTTTATGTCGTGCCCAGAATTTGATCTCCAACTTGTACACTATAGATAAATCGTCCTTTTTGCTTGTGGCTGGTACCTGGTGTCCAGTTTGGTTGACCAGACCTGTAACTCCTCACAAACACTGGTGTGCCTACTGATAGTAGTCGATCTGTATTCTGGCACATACTTTGTTTTTGTTGTTCTTTTGATACTGCTTTGCAAGCAAAATGAGAGGGATGTCAAGAAGACCCAATGGCTCAGTAAAATCAAATCCCAAAAGATTGTGCTGGGAAATTCGAAATGTATATGATCCCAGATGCTGTCTTCTCCTCAATCCTGATTGTTGTTGGCAGTTCGCCTGTAATATGGACACAATCCCCAGAAGCACTCAGTGTTACATGTTTTGTAGATGTAAGCTGAGGTTTACCTATACATTTCCACAATTTCTGGAAAATAAGGGTTATGTCCGATGCTGTGTCGATTTCTAACCGAACCGGATGGTTGTTCAGTTCCACAGACACATATTTGCGGTTCGACTTGGAGTTGGGAAGGAAAGTTGCTACCAGTCTGTTCGTTTGTGTTTTATGTCTGTTTTTGTCTTGTGGTCGCTTGTGCGAAGTTTTGCGCCACAGTGGTGTGCAGAATCCATTTTTGTGAACCTTGCCGGTTGTATTCGTGGCAGCGGTGAGTTTTGAAGGGGCATTTTCGAGCAAAATGCCAGCCTACATTCCTTTGTAACTTGCTGTAGAGTAATATCCGATTTTTGTTTAATTTATGACAAAATGATTGTGCACACAAATCCCTGTCACTTGCGGAAACTCAATCCACATGCAAAAATCAAACACTTAAATTGTTCATCTGTGATGGTGGAACTTTTGAACCGTTCACATTGCTTGTTAACGAATCCTGAGTAAGTTGTAAAATCATCTGTATCACATGTCGTGATATTGAGGCAGTTGGATCTTGCATCAAACGAGGTGTGTTCACCAAAAATTTTATTTAGAGTTTTTAACTGTTTCCAGGAAACTACAATCCCGTGGTTGTTTCGGTAAAATGTAGTTAATATATTTTTCGTGCTCACTCCGACCGATTTTTCGTAAAAGAGCCTCACTTTCCAGCTATCTATTTTCTCTCCAAAATCTTCTTTAAAGAGGTCCTCATAACGAGCGAACCACGTTGCGAAAGGTTGTGTTTGCCTCTTCATTGTAGTGGAACTCTGTGGTGGAATTTTCGAGAGCCTGTCCAGATATTAATTTCGTTGCTTGGAGGATTTGGTTGTGGTACAGTCCCTAGGCTCTCTGAAAAGAGTTCCATCAACCCTAATTGCTGTTGTAAAATCTGTTGGATAGATTTCACACTGAATTGAAAAGAAAAAAAAATTCCGGAATCAAGAGATTTTTTTTTTAAATATGTTACATTTTCAACGTACCTGACGTTATTTTGTGTGTCCACGAAATTCGACGTCTAAAATCCAATTTCTGAAATTCTCCACTCAATGAAACAAATTCTACTTGTCAGTTTCTTTTTGTTTCAATCTGCGAGGTGAATATTTCCACGTGCTGCATTCTCATCTTCGTCGCCAGTTTTGTTATGTTTTTAACATGACAAAAAAAATAAACGGTTATGGAAAAATGACACACTCGCTGGGTATCGGAAATAACTAGGAAATTTATTATTGTAGAAACATGAATGCAGCGAACAGTTGTGGATGTTGAATGAGGATGTGGTAATAGAGATCCAGGCAAAGTCCTGCACATCATGTTGCTGGATCCTGCCGGAAGTCCCTTATTGTCTCCCAGCATGCACCTATTAACCGGGGATAAGACTCCCTTGAATGGTCAAGGGGAGATCACTTTTGGCCCTTTTTATGGTGGTTCTAATAATATATATATATATAACCTATTAATTCATAGCATCGTTATTCACTCATCCAAATATTTTCCTGTAAAAGCAATCGTATGTCTAACCTTACTGATGAGCTGTGATACAGCAAAATAGATTTGTCTGCGAATGACTAATACATACATACATACATACATACAGATATATATATATATATATATATATATATATATATATATATATATATATAGTCATCCGCAGACAGATCTGATTGCTTCTAGCCTGGATTTAAACCCGACCGAATTGACATCAGTCAGCGATTCTACCTATGGACGCTCGGTAGAGGAAGGTGGACTTTAGCGTGTTATATACATAAGTATTAATTGGGTAATTACCCAGAAAGTTTGAAAAGGGAAATATATGAATGACTGAATAATTATGCTATGAATTATTAAGTTAAAAAATGTGAGAGACTTTTAAAACAAACTTCACAATTCACAATTTTGTTGAGGTTTTTCTGAGGTAGCATAAAGAAAAGTAATTTGATGACTGAATAATGATGCTATGAATTCTCAGGTACAAATAGTTCTCTCATAACTTCTGCACGCTTGTCAATCAACCACTCACAAGCAATTTTGTCAAAAGGTTGCGTAAGTTAATTGCAGTGAAAGAGATGTATTTTGATAACTGAATAATGATGCTATGAATTTATATGAATAAAAGATCTCGTTAAATATGCTAGCAAATAGTGCATCAACCGAATGAATTCGAATGGGGGAGGTTATGAACATCAGTAGCCGTTTCTTTGCGAAAAGCATTTTCTCCATGACGGTTATAATTTGTCAGCACAATTGGCAGATAATGAATGATTTCATCAAATTTACATTCTAAATTTCTAATTTCTTCAGCCAAAAAGCAAACTCTAGTCCCTTCCAAGAGAAATCGGGAGAGGCACGCACACAGAACAAATCCATGATTATTCCCACACATTAACATCATTCCCGCTCACCAACATACTCGCCTTTCTTGGCGAAAAACACTTCTGCGTCACGGCGATGACAAAGAATTGTCCTTGTCTTAATCAGACTCAACTGATAAGAGACACACACAATCAAAATCTAATAACTATGATCAGCCGCCATTTTTTTTTTTTTTTTCATCTGACGTCTTCAACCCGAAGGAGACAGTTCATTAACCCTACTTCTTACTCTAATGCAAAAGATGAGTTAATTCTTTAACGTCCATCCGCTTTTATCGAATTGACATCTTTAAGACTTCTGTAGACTGGCGAGCACGACTTTTAAATAAAAACTTTATATCTATTGACATAACTATTTATATTTCAATATAATAATATAATATAATATTTCTATTAGTAGCAGATCTTAAAAGTGTCCTTAAATCTGCTTTTTATTTTTTAACTTTTTTAAAAAAAATTTACAGTAAGTTTCACACTATACAACGTCCAGTGCCTAGTGTGTTACGCAAAGGGGTTGTTTATATGGATAAGATGAGAAGATAACAGTTACCTCTAAACTTGAACAGGTAAAGATTATAGCGATCGGGGAACCATCCTCTTTGGAGTAAGTTCCACAGAGCAGTTGTTGCATGAAAGAAGCTGTTCACTCTATACAAGGCCACTCGAGGTAGGGTTAGGTTAAGGGGTAGTGTATACGAATACGAGGGGAAGATAATGGTTAACAAGATTTGAACAGGTTAAGATTGTAGTGATCGGGGAACGATCTTCTTGGGAGTAGGTTTCACAGAGCAGTTGTTCCAGGGAAGAAGCTGTCCACACTGTACTAGCTTGTATGTATAGAAGGGGAAGATGACGGTTAACTTAAGACTTGGACAGATTAGGATTGTATTGTTCGAGGAAATATCATCTTGGGATCAGACCAAGCTTTTTGTGTGGAACTTACTTCATACTTTGTAATCCTTTGTGTCTTAGTGATTTTATTGCCTTGCTTGAGGTTTAATGATTAAAAAATATAAAACTGGAAAATCTACTCTTCAGCCTTGCTTCTTCCCAATTATATTTTCTTAATCAAGCACTTACCCCAAAACACTATCTCTTTAGTCCGTCTGTAAAGTGCCTTGCGTTACACACGCTTGGGCAATCATGTTTCTTTCGCTCCATGACTGACTAGACAGAAGATTTTCCCGCAGTAGTTTTCCATTTCTACAGCATTTACAATAGTCCTCATCTTTGTTGCCATTTGTACAAGGTTTCGGCCATTGTACGCTCCGGCCGTCTTCAGATGCTAGGAAATTTGAACCGAACCCTTTATTACAATCACTGGGGTATATGAACTCCATTTCTTGCGTAGTAGTGCTTCTTTTGGTAGTCATGAGTTATCTCCCTCTAACCCTGTAAGTTACTTGTTCAACGCTGCCGTAGCCTGGTATAGAACTCACAACTCTTTGGGTAAAGTCACAGAAACTAACCAGCGTCTATATCCACTGGGCCATGTGTTTTTAAGGACAAGATCAACTGAAGAAAGCCGGAGCGTACAACGGCCGAAACGCTGTACAAATGGCAACAAAGATTTAGTCTGAATAATGTAAATTCTGTAAATACTACCTCATTTGTCATTTCTTTCTGCAATTGACCGGTTATCAACCCAATCTACCCTGTTATTCAATCAATAGCTAGTGGAAGAAGAGATGGAATCCTACCATTTCCAAGGGTATTTGCGCGTAAGTGAATGCAACTTGAATTCGAACTCGGCTCTCCGATTTCTCATTCTGCGTCGATGTCTCTTACATCACAATCCACTCTATCTCTTAACCAACTGAAAATTTACAATATAAATAATTTTCATTTATTTATTTTCTGCGCTGATGTTCGTAGTTTTTTCTATGCGCTATGTTCCTGCAGGACGTTGGCGACCTTGGCTCTCCACAATTTCCTGTTCTTTGTTCCTCCTAATATTTTTTCTCTTTTTGCGATCACTCCCCTGCTCCACCATTCATTCACTCAAGCTCTCCAGGTAGGTTGCGCTTTGCTTTCCTCTGTCTCATCTTTAACCTGTCCTGTGAGTATAAAATTTTCCAAGCCCTCTTTTCTCATTATGTATCCCAGAAATTTTAACTGTCTCTTTTTGGCGTCAAGTATAAGTTTCTTTTTTGTTTCCAGTTTCTCTAAAACTTCGTTGTTTCTCATTATGTTCGGTCCATGCTATTCTCAGCATCCTTCTGTAGAACCACATTTCTGTTGCTCTAAGTTTCTTCTTCATCCTTGAGTAGATTGTCCAGCATTCACTGCCATATCGGAAGACTGATACGAAGGGAAGATAATGGTTAAACAGGTTAAGATTGTAGTGATCGGGGAACCATCCTCTTAGGAGACGGTTCCACAGAGCAGTGGTTCCAGGGAAGAAGTGTTCAAGGCTCGAGGGCCACTCTATATCGGGTGGCCCTTACAGTACTTTTTTCTTTGTTTTTAACGATATATTTTTTTCTTTTGTTAGTTTCAGGATACTTTACTCGTCTTTTGAAAAGCATCTTTTGCTATATAGTCCTGGGTGTGACGATAAACTACATCCGGCATCAACGCCTCTGATCAGTAAATTAGATGTTTTGAGGGGCGTGGAACCACTTCTTAATTGCTGTTGTTCCCAAGTCTAACGGGTGCAACCACCCCGGGTTAGGGGTCGTGGCACCTCTTAGAGTTTCAGCTACGGACAAATAGTGACCCCTCCCACAAACGAAACACTATGGAAGTATAAAAATACCAACAATAGATTTTAAATAAAAAATTCCCAACAGTACGCATGTACTAACAAACTGTGGTAAATCCGTTTAAAAATGCTACCAAACAACCAACATGAATGAACACTTTCATGATATTAATCAATATAATATCCTACAAACTGTATTCCAAAATATAGTTTCAACAAAACCAACAACATAAAACACGCATCACTAACCTTAGTAATTATGTCCACACAAACATGTATATGCAGAAAAGTATTATGTGCCATGTACTCAACTGTGAAAGCAGAATAACATATTTTTATTATTTCCAAGCTCACAAAAGAATTTTATTTAAGCATTAAATGGTCCTTAAAGAGTTGATATGCAATCAATCGTTCGCTATTAGATTTCTGTCCCCTCTTAATATGCTTCCTAGATTATCTAAATTGATGCATCTGTTTGATCTTTGAGTCTTCATTTCGTAATTTTTATGCTGGATTGTTCCTTTTTCTAACAACCATGCATTCCCATCTTGCAATTGATGATTAATCCTTTGCGTCCTCTGCCTAAAAGGCTTACGGCCATATCACGTTGAATACACCGGTTCTCGCTCGATCAACGTTGAGCCTGGTCAGTACTTAGATGGGTAACCCATTGAGAATACCAGGTGCTGTAAGCGTTTAGTGACGGATGTGCGTTGTGGTGCAGTGGATATCGGCTCGGAAGGGGAAATCGGTGAGCCAGGTTCGAATTCCAGTTGAATACGCTGCATTCACTTCAGCACTGGTACCCTTGGTATTAATCCGTCCCTTCCCTCCTGTTATGGGTTAAATAACAGGGTAGGACTTGGGGATCCTGCCCTTAAAAACAAATCCAAAAAAATTGGTACTCGAAAAAGAAAAAAGTATTACTAGACACAAAATTTATATAAAAAAAAAACAACAATAAATTGTTGAAAAGAAAAAGGTATTACCAGCATTAAAAAAATAAAATTTAGTTGGCAATAAATTACCCACCGAGGTTGATATACCATAAAACAAAAACAACCAACCTCTGCTAAAATACCTCCCGGATATTTAAATTGGCGTACTTGTTTCATTTTGGCATTTGTAATTTGCATGTTAGGCTCTCCATTTTGTTAACGACCATGCATTCTGTCTCCTTGCAATTGATGTTTAGCCCTTTCTTCTCACTTTCCTTAACAACCTTCTATAGGAGTTCTTATGGTTTCGTTTCCGTGTCTGCTTGCAGCACTCTGTGATCTGCATATCTTACGCTGTTAACATAGTGCTCGCCAATAATGAATCCTGGTTGAATTTATAATTCTATCAGAATTGCCACTCTGTATAGGTTGAAAAGTTCTTGAGAGAAGATGCATCTTTGTCTTACACCCCATTATATTTTTGTGTATTTGCTGAAATCGATTCTCTATGAAAGCGGTTTTCTGTCAATGTAGATTCTGGATAATTCCAGTATCCTTCCCAAATAAACCAAGCTTACCTAGCAGTTCAAATAGTTCTTTGTGACACATTTTAACAAACGGTTTTGCATAATTTATGAAACACAAGTATCCATTCTTTTGTATTTGTATTACTAGTTATTATGTTATGATGTAGAAATTCAAAGATTGGTTCAATTTATTTTTATTGAATACAGAAAGGCGATCGCTGATTTTTTTTATGCAGAGTACTGAACTAGCGTCGTGGTGCAGTGGATATCGGCTCGGAATGAGAAATCGGGGAGTCGAGTTCAAATTCCAGTCTTATTCCTTGCATTTCCTTACGCGCAAATACTCTTGGGAAAGATATTAATCCGTCTCTTCCCTCCAGTTATGGGTTAAATAATAAGACAGATTGGGTTCTGTAACCTTGGTCAGCAACCAGTCTACAGCAGAAAGCAATGGCAACCTTCTGCGGGATAATCTTCTGTCCAGTCAGTCATGTCTCTTTCGAGACATGATCACCCAAGCGTGTATCATGCATGGCACTTAACTGACTGACTGAGCTAGCATATATACACAATATAAGCAAACGAAAACGCTTGTGACAGTATTTTTAGTTTTTAATCGCCCAGTTCACACTCCACCCACGTCTATTGAACAGGTTAAGAGGCTCATCCCTTGTTCCCTGTTTAGGATGTGGTTTCCGGCTTTCTCTTTTTCCAATCTTTTTACTCTTACGTAGCCCCCTGCGCATCAGTGGCGTTATCTCATTGCTTGGGGTGTTATATATATATATATATATATATATATATATATATATATATGTGTGTGTGTGTGTGTGTGTGTGTGTGTGTGTGTGTGTGTGTGTGTGTTCTTTTTTCTTTTATGTTTTGAATATCTTTATTATTTTTTCATTTTTGTCTTGTTTAAAATTTTTACCTTTATGATTAATTCGTGCGAATTTTGCTTTTATGAATCTTTTTGGGAAATTTTTCCTTGTAAATATTTTACTATTATTTATAAAATCTTTTCTGGCTGTAATTATATTATACTGTATAGAGATTTTTCTTTTTTCTTTTTACAGTTTTATTTGTTTTCGTCTTTATTTTGGTTATTTTTTATTTTGTGTATGTTATTGTGTGCATATATGGCCACTTACAAGTTTGTATGTGTTGATTTTGTGTATGGTTATGTCTATTCTATTTTTCTTTTCTTTTTTGACATGTGTTCTTTATTTTTGTAACATTTCCGGTATTTGTTGCCTCAATGCTTAACTGTATACACCTCTACACTTCACTTAAACTTATTTCCTCTCTGTTCCAAACTATTTTTATTTATTTATTTATTCATTCATTTATTTATTTATTTATTTATTGTTAATATTCTTAGTTAAATTAATCTATTTGATTTTTAGGGTTTGAAGAAGTAGTTTGTAATTTTTACAACTGGCGAAATATATACTGTATTTATAACCATTTAATTATGTGTTGAGTTTTTTTTATCTATATTTCATATTGCTCTGGATAAAATCCATTCAGCTCTATATCTTTATCTATTTAATATTTTATATTAACTCGATAAATTTTGCGGATTATCCTCTCCGAATTGTGGGTTTGTAGTTTTTTCCTCTCTCTCTCTATCTCTCTCTCTCTCTCTCTCTCTATATATATATATATATATATATATATTGAATACTGCTGTCACATCTGATCGGGTGCCTCTGCTATTCACCTCGGGGTCTTGACAAAATCCAACGAAGAATTTTTAATGTAATCGATCCCGTCTTGGCAGCTCAGATACAGTCACTTTCTCAATGGCCTAATGTGGTTTTCTTGTGTCTCTTCTACAAATACTTTCACGGCTTCTGCTCTGATAAACTTAGCTCATTGGTTCCTCTATATATGAATTTACTCGAGCTACTAGACTAGCAACTAGGTCCCACCTTTTTACAGCGAAACCAATAAAATATATCGGCAACTTCTACTGTAGTAGCTTCTTTGCTCGCACTTTCTGCCTGTGGAAATCTCCTCTGTATACTTGCTTCCCCGACAGCTACAATCTCCAAGAATTGAAATGTAAAGTCAATTGTCATCTTCTATCTCACTGACTTGCGTCTTTTTTCTCGTGTTCCTTTCTCCGTCCAATCCATTCTCATCAGTATTCTCATCTGTCTCTTACCAACTTCCTGACACCCTCTATAACCTGTCACTCTTTCTCATCACTTTCCTCCTATGTAACCCCCTGCGCATCAATGGCGGTGAGGGTGCCTTGCTTGGGTTGAATTGAGTAAAAAGAAAAATAAGAAAAATACAAATTATCGATGGAATCCCTAAAATGTTCTCTGGGAAGATACACGCTTGGGCGGTCATGTCTCGAAAAAGACATGACTGACTGGGCATAAGATTATCCGGCAGTAGGTTGCCATTGCTTTCTGCGGTAGACTGGTTGCCGACCAAGGCTATAGAACCCAATCTGTCCTGCTATTTAACCCATAACTAGAAGGAAGAGATGGATTAATACCTTTCCCAAGGGTATTTGCTCGTAAGTGAATACAATGGATTCAACTGGAATTCGAACTCAGCTCCCCGGTTTCTCGTTCCGAGCCGATATCCACTGTACCACAACGCACATCTGCAGTTCCTATAATCGATACGATATCTGGGAAGATATCTTAACGATTATAGAAACTGCAATTTTTTCACTCCTTTATTCATTTATTTTTATTTTTTTTTCAATTGGAGTAGATAGACTAATCTATCGCATGGTTCATACTCCACCCACGTCTATTGAACAGGTGAAGAGGCTCATCCCCTGTTCCCTGTTTAGGATGTGGTTTCCGGCTTTCTCTTTTCCAATCTTTTCACTCTTTTATTTATTTATTTTTTTTTCAGTTTGAGTAAATAGACTAAACTAACGCCCGGTTTACACTCCACCCAAGTCTATTGAACAGGTGAAGAGGCTCATCCGCTGTTCCCTGTTTAGGATGTGGTTCATGGCTTTCTCTTTTCCAATCTTTTCACTCTTACGTAGCCCCCTGCGCTTCAGTGGCGTTACCGTCTTTCTCGGGGTGATACGATTAAAAAAAAAAAAGCAGTACAATCCTCTTCCTGAAGCTATGGTTTAAATAGCAAGGCAGAAGGGTCCCTTGATCCAAGAGTGACAGTCAGAGAAAGAAAACTTTAAAATCAATATCGGGAGATGATGACTGGTAATTGTCAAGAAATCCTGACAATTCACAGAGAATAAAGAAAGACATGACTGTCTACATCCATGAAGAGACATGGCATTGAAAGAAAAAAAAATAATAGAAACAAATGACAAATTAGTCCATTTATGCGTGTGAATGTTTGTGAGAACTGAGGTGTGTGTATATCCGCAAGAGTGTGTATATGAGAGGGTCTGCGTGTTTGGATAAGTGGATGCGAATTTTTTTTTTTCTTTTTTTAAACATGGAGCGCGGCTATGATTTTTTTTTTTCACCGACGATAGTCGAGATAGGGATCAGAAGGACGTCAAAAAAATGGACTGGCGTACCTTAGCGAGGGCAAGAAAAGGTGAACCTCGATTTGGCTAGTGTCAAATCATCTGACGTTTAAATTCAAGTGGGTGGAGAATTATATAAAAAAAAAGGAAAAGAAAAGCTTAACCCATCATACAGCCTTATTCCAACAGAAACTCTGATGCCTCTTCTCCAATCAAGGGAGGTGGTCATTAGAGCCTTCCTTACGCCCGACTGCGTCTGTCAGTCAAGATGTTTCAATATTTCCTCGTCTCCCGTTGCTTTCCAATGTAACTGGCCTTTTTGAAAACCAGTTTCTGAATTGTCGGACCGACGTGAAACAACAATGACTTGTGCGTCAGAATGCAACCGTTATCACCAAACTAAATCAATCTCTAAAATGTTCGCTTGATTCTTCCGAACAATACGACGTGGAAGCAATTGAATGCCAGAGTGTCTTTACTGAACACAATTATTAGAAATTCATATATATATATATATATATATATATATATATATATATATATATGAGAAAACAGTATATAATTGTTTATATATAAAGAAAAATTTTGAGATGTATGACAAAAAGAAACATAAACTAAATTAAATTGACTAGATTATATAGTCCAAACACACCCACACACACACGCAGACAGACAGACACACACACACACACACACACACACACATATATATATATATATATATATATAATTTGCGTGTGTGTGTGCGTATATATATACTCTAAATTAAAAATTTCCTGCATATCTCATTCATGCGAATGTGTGCTCGCATCAACGTAAACAAACCTAGTCTGATGAATTCCTAATTCTTTGTCATATATCTTTCCTCCATATATATATATGTGTGTGTGTGTGTGTGTGTGTGTGTGTGTGTGTGTCTGTCTGTCTGTCTGTCTGCGTGTGTGTGTGGGTGTATTTGTGTGTATGTGTGTGCGCGCATTTTAACACTTAGATCATAATTCTTCCCCTTAAAGCACACACACACACACACACACACACGCATACAAACATACATACATACATACACATACATTATTATTATTAATAATACTTAAATGTTATTTTCCTGATTACTTATGTTTGAGTAGAAGCTCCACTTCTTTTTCTCCTGTTTTTTTTTTTTAAATAGTGTTAATTGCGTACGAGAGACTGGTCCGGTGTACTTTCTAAAGCACGTTGGTTAAAACAGTGGTTTCCCCTACTTCGAAAATGGGCATGTGGGTTCGAACTCTGACTAACAGCACATTCTCTTTAAGTTTCTCGAATTAGCAGCCCGGTGGATAGGGGCGTCATAAACATAGGTATCCACTAAAGTAACATGTAGAATAAGAATAATGTTGGATTAAAAATAAAATACTTTATTACTAAATAGTATAATACGTTTACATATACATATATATTACGGAAATTAACGAAGATCAAAAACAATGGTTATAAACAACAGACAATTTGAAATGATTTGTTTGTCGATCAAAAATAATGTTCAAACAAATTGTTGGTTGTTTAAAGACCATTTCGTTGATCTTCGTTAATTTCCGTAACATATTTACATTTGTTGACATTACGATACATTTCCGAGCAGGTATGGTTATTACGATGAATCGAAAATTATGTTATATAGGCTTGATTAAAACTTCGTTTACACTGATGGTCATTCGTGGTCGAGAGGTCTAAGACGCGCCAGATCACTTGGTGGTTCCCCCATCTGGATAGGGGTCGTAGATTCGAATCCTTCCGAATAACACATTTTCGTAACAAAAATTTATCGTAAATAATCAAGCCGGTAGAAATAAATATATAATATTGTTTGATTATTAAGAGAATATCTACTTGAATACGAGTATCTATCAAAAATAATGTTCAAACAAATCATTTTATATACATATATGTTTGAACATTATTTTTAATCGAAATTCGTATTTGAGTATATATTTTGTTTTTAATCAAACAGTATATTTATATTTACCAGCCTGATTATTTACGATAAATTTTGTACGAAAATCTGCGTCATTCGGCAGGACACCTAACAACATAGGGGAAGCTACCAATTGATGTGGTGCGTTTTAAACCACTCGACCACGAATGATACCACAGTCTAAACGAAGTCAAATCAAGCCTACAATTTTCGATTCTACGCAAATAACCATTTCGTTAATCTTGGGGATTTTCCGTAACATTGTATGTTTACATTTGTTGACATTATGATACATTTCTGAGCAGAGATAAGTAAACTTTATCGTAAATACTCACGCAGGTAAAAATAAATATACTTTTTGATAAATAACAGAATATCTACACAAATACGAGTATCGATTAAAAATAATGTTCATATAAATAATTTCAATATGTCGGTTTTTAAAACCATTTTGTTAATCTTCGAATTTTTCGTAACATTGTATATATATATATATATATATATATATATATATATATATATATATTGTTGTAACCGCGTTGAAGGGGTCACAGATAAAAACAGAAACACGGGATTAGTGTAAGCAATTGTATTAACAAAATAACGGGTAAAGATACAATATGTCAGCATGTTCGTCTAGCTGACGAGCAAGCGGTGCTGGATATCAAAGTCTCTTTTCGGTAAGTCACTCTACGGGTGTCTGACTCATGCCAGACTGGTGCTCTACCGGTGACTACTAGTCACATGGTATTTATGCAGGTTGAGTTAGTCCATTACTATGTTAATGGGTAGATCCGCCACAATACATATATGTATGTATATATGTACATATACACGCGCGCGCGCACACACACACACACACACACACGCATATATAATCATAAATTATACTTTAGAACACGTGCATTTTGTTTCGATATTGAATGAACAATTGTTCTTTCAATGTCGAAACAATATTTCAATATTTGTACTATGATTAGGATTCCGTCACCTCCGCTTGCCTTGAAATTATGCTAGAGACCAACGCACTTAGTGGAGCCTCAGTTCTTAGTGGGAACTCGGACGTGGATACCCAAGACAAATCAACTGTGGAGTTGGTGAAGAATCTGCGAGCAAAGCACACGGCCTTGACCGCTGAAGCTGTGAGGACCTCAAATGTATTGATTAAAGAAGGGATTGCTGTTTTTAAGTATTTATTTTTTAATTGACAAAAACAACAGATACCGAAAAATAAAAGATTACTTGTCTGTTGTCAATCCTTCTGTATGGCAATGAACACTGGAAAATTTCCTCAAAGATAAAGAAGAGACTTAATATGTGGTTCTACAGAAGGATGCTGAGAATACCATTGATTGAACATGTGCGCAACGATGAACGTCGAGAGACAATGAAAATCAAGAGGTAACTTACACTATTTATATTAATCGGACTATTGTCCTCATCTTTGTCGCCATTTGTACGACGTTTCAGCTGCTGTACGCTCTGGCCTTCATCAGGTGCTAGAAATTTCGATTCGAACCCGTTATTACAATCACTGGGGTATAAGATTCCTATATCATTCTAAATTCTCAAGAGCAAAATTCTGCCAATGAGGCCATTTAAATTTGTTGCCTTTTCATAAAAGGCCCTATGAATTCACTAGAATTCGGCAAATATCTGCTGTAAAAATTGGTTAACTCTAAAAATATTCAAATTCTTTTTTATTTGTCGGTGTAGATAAATTTGCTACTCTTTTTGTATCCGATGAAATTCCATCTTTCAAAATCTGGAATCCCAGATATTATATTCTGTACCCATTTAATACACATCTATTCATCTTTCAAAATATGTCATCTAAGATATGATATTCTGTTACCATTGAATACACATTTCTCCATCTCGCAAAATCTGGTATCCCAGATATGATATTCTGTAGAAATTTAATATATATTTATCCATTTTCGATACTTGAACTCACAAATATGATATTCTATTGCCATTTGATACACATTTATCTATCTTGCAATATCTGGTGTCCCAGATATGATATTCTATAGAAATTTAATACATATTTATCCATCTTTTGATACTTGAAATCTCAGATATGATATTTTGTTTCCATTTAATACATATTTATCCATCTTTTAAAACCTGTTATCCTAGATATGATATTCTGTTGCCATTTAATACATATTTATTCATCTTTCAAAATCTGGTATCCCAGATATGATATTTTGTTTCCATTTAATACATATTTATCCATCTTTTAAAACCTGTTATCCTAGATATGATATTCTGTTGCCATTTAATACATATTTATTCATCTTTCAAAATCTGGTATCCCAGATATGATATTTTGTTTCCATTTAATACATATTTATCCATCTTTTAAAACCTGTTATCCTAGATATGATATTCTGTTGCCATTTAATACATATTTATTCATCTTTCAAAATCTGGTATCCCAGATATGATATTTTGTTTCCATTTATTACATATTTATCCATCTTTTAAAACCTGTTATCCTAGATATGATATTATGTTGCCATTTAATACATATTTATTCATCTTTCAAAATCTGGTATCCCAGATATGATATTTTGTTTCCATTTAATACATATTTATCCATCTTTTAAAACCTGTTATCCTAGATATGATATTCTGTTGCCATTTAATACATATTTATTCATCTTTCAAAATCTGGTATCCCAGATATGATATTTTGTTTCCATTTAATACATATTTATCCATCTTTTAAAACCTGTTATCCTAGATATGATATTCTGTTGCCATTTAATACATATTTATTCATCTTTCAAAATCTGGTATCCCAGATATGATATTTTCTTTCCATTTAATACATATTTATCCATCTTTTAAAACCTGTTATCCTAAATATGATATTCTGTTGCCATTTAATACATATTTATTCATCTTTCAAAATCTGGTATCCCAGACAAGATATTTTGTTTCCATTTAATACATATTTATCCATCTTTTAAAACCTGTTATCCTAGATATGATATTCTGTTGCCATTTACTACATATTTATTCATCTTTCAAAATCTGGTATCCCAGATATGATATTTTGTTTCCATTTAATACATATTTATCCATCTTTTAAACCCTGTTATCTTAGATATGATATTCTGTTGCCATTTAATACATATTTATTCATCTTTCAAAATCTGGTATCCCAGATATGATATTCTGTTGCCATTTAATACATATTTATTCATCTTTCAAAATCTGGTATCCCAGATATGATATTCTGTTGCCATTTACTACATATTTATTCATCTTTCAAAATCTGGTATCCCAGATATGATATTCTGTTGCCATTTAATACATATTTATTCATCTTTCAAAATCTGGTATCCCAGATATGATATTCTGTTGCCATTTAATACATATTTATTCATCTTTCAAAATCTGGCATCCCAGATATGATATTCTGTTGCCATTTAATACATATTTATTCATCTTTCAAAATCTGGTATCCCTGATGTGATATTCTGTTGCCATTTAATACATATTTATTCATCTTTCAAAATCTGGTATCCCAGATATGATATTCTGTCGCCATTTAATACATGTTTATCCATCTTTCAGAATCTGGTATCCCAGATGTGATATTCTGCTGCCATTTAATACATGTTTATACATCTTTCAAAATCTGGTATCCCAGATGTGATATTCTGTTGCCATTTAATACATGTTTATCCATCTTTCAAAATCTGGTATCCCAGATGTGATATTCTGTCGCCATTTAATACATGTTTATCCATCTTTCAGAATCTGGTATCCCAGATATGATATTCTGTCGCCATTTAATACATGTTTATCCATCTTTCAGAATCTGGTATCCCAGATATGATATGCTGTCGCCATTTAATACATGTTTATCCATCTTTCAGAATCTGGTATCCCAGATGTGATATTCTGTTGCCATTTAATACATGTTTATCCATCTTTCAAAATCTGGTATCCCAGATGTGATATTCTGCTGCCATTTAATACATGTTTATCCATCTTTCAAAATCTGGTATCCCAGATGTGATATTCTGTTGCCATTTAATACATATTTATTCATCTTTCAAAATCTGGTATCCTAGATGTGATATTCTGTTGCCATTTAATACATATTTATTCATCTTTCAAAATCTGGTATCCCAGATATGATATTCTGTTGCCATTTAATACATATTTATTCATCTTTCAAAATCTGGTATCCCAGATATGATATTCTGTTGCCATTTAATACATATTTATTCATCTTTCAAAATCTGGCATCCCAGATATGATATTCTGCTGTCATTTAATACATGTTTATCCATCTTTCAAAATCTGGTATCCCAGATGTGATATTCTGCTGCCATTTAATACATATTTATTCATCTTTCAAAATCTGGTATCCCAGATGTGATATTCTGTTGCCATTTAATACATATTTATCCATCTTTCAGAATCTGGTATCCCAGATGTGATATTCTGCTACCATCTAATACATGTTTATTCATCTTTCAAAATCTGGTATCCCAGATGTGATATTCTGCTGCCATTTAATACATGTTTATCCATCTTTCAAAATCTGGTATCCCAGATGTGATATTCTGTTGCTATTTAATACATATTTATTCTTCTTTATGGTTACCCCTGTATTTTTTTTTAATTTGTTTGAAATGTAATCCGTTTTTTTTTCTCTACTAGTAGTATTAATATATATATCGTCTTGATAGATGATCATATTCTTAACATCAACAACTAGTGCTTTTGTTAATGGGTCTTTAAAAACTAGCACTTGCTGTTTTTACACCATTGGTCTGTCTGAGAATGGAGAGTCAATCGCATCGGATTCTTTAAATTTTTCATCAATATGTATGTAGTTATAGGCAAATTTAAGGTAAATTTTAGCAAAGTATTCCATTCTCAACAATGGTGAATAGAAGTTTCAATGTTAGGAATAGGAAGAAACAGAGAGAATTTTGCGGTTTACTCCTACTTTGTAATTCTTTTAAATCTTTAAATCTCCACCTGGTTTTCCTAAAATTACAATGGGTGAAGTCCAATTAACCACCACCAGAGGGCAACATGCTCTAAAATTCCTTGATTCATCATTGTTTTTAGTTTCGCAACTACTAAAGCTAGCATGAGGACTGGTCCGTCTGTGAGACTCAAAGAAAGAAGGTTTACTATTTTCTTTTAATTGAATGCGCGCTTTGTATCCTTTTAGCATCATCCGTATAAATCATTTGCGATTACAAACTATTTATTAATTTGGTTGCATTCTCGGCATCTTTCTGTATAACCATATTTCTGTTGCTGCAAATCTTCCCTTCATCTATCAGGAAATTGTTCATCATTCATTGATATATAGGAGTAGTTTTTCATCGCAGTTAAGAACTCTTTTCTTTATATTCTCAGCATCCTACTATAGAACTACATCTCTGTTGCCTAAAGTCTCTTCTTCATCTGTGAGGAAATTGTCCAGTATTCACTGCCATATAGGAGGATTGATATTACATTGCAGTTAAGCACTCTTTTCTTTCTATTCTCAGCATCCTTCTATAGAACCACATCTCTGTTGCCTAAAGTCTCTTCTTCATCTGTGAGGAGATTGTCCAGCATTCACTGCCATATAAGAGGATTGATATTACATAGCAATTAAGCACTCTTTTCTTTGTATTCTCGGCATCCTTCGATAGAACCACATCTCTGTTGCCTAAAGTCTCCTCTTTATCTGTGAGGAAATTGTCCAGCATTCACTGCCATATAAGAGGATTGATATTACACAGCAGTTAGGCCCTTTTTTCTTTGTATTCTCAGCATCCTTCTGTAGAACCACATCTTTGTTGTCTGAATCTCTTCTTCATCTGTGAAGAGATTTGTCCAGCATGTACTGCCAAAGAACAGGATTTATATGACATAGCAGTTCAGCAATCTTTTGGCTTTGCCTAGCGAAAATTTCTTGTTTCTTAGTACATTGCTTAGCTTTTGAAACACATTTTTTGTTATTTCAATGCGGGTTCGGATGTCGGTGTCACATTTTCCATCCCTAGATGCGAAACAAAGCTATTTTATAGTGGGTAATCCAGGCCCTATTTTTTCAGACGATTCTCTGCCCTTTTCCATCCTCTGTTAAGACACTTCTCAAATATTTAAAACTTCTCTACTTGTTTAATGCTGACACCTTCGTAGTACAGTAATGTCTTGCAAATAAGTCTAGTAATTCATTAATAACCATATAATGATTTCGTTCATTACTAAGAACTACTGCTCCCGAGAATATGCTTTTCTGATCACTACAATCTTAACCTGTTAAAGTCAAGGATCAACCGTTATCTATCCTTCATATCCTCATAATATGCACTTCTTACTTCCTCCCTTTACAATCTCATTCAGTTGTCCTCTACCTTAAGTGGCTCTTAGACTTTTTTTTGGGTGAACGACAGTATGAAAATATAAATAACATATTGTGTCTGTAGAGGTGGTTATTGAGGAATTTTATTTTGTGATAGCATTTCGTGTCTACTCATATTTCACTCTACCTACAGTGGCTCTTAGGTCTTGTAGAGTTTGGACATCGTGTAAAAAGATGTAAAAAGTCGTGTAGAAAACTTGATACCTCGCAATGGCGACACATTACCAAACTAAATTCGGCTTACAAAATAAATGAGCCTCACCATGGAGTAATGGTAAATGAGCTGCTCTGGCGCACAATTACTAGTGTATACTGAGTTCTATCCAAACTGCATGCCCGCATTAAGCTTACGAAATATCGATCAAACAATGTAGCAATTTATTCCTTTTGTACAGTGAGTTTGGTTCTCACCAGGTATTTATATGCAATACTACGCGTTGATGCTGCGTGGTCGATCTAGACCAGGTGTTCTAAACCAGTGGGAAATTTCCTCCTAGTGGGTATTTCCATGAGGGTATTGGGACTACAGATTGGCAAATTCAAAATGCTAACTTTCAAACTCACCCAGGCTGTACAACCCACAATGTGCATCGGTCACACAGGGTTTTCTTTCTGCTAGCTCTTGTGTTTTTTTGCTACTACAAAAATAGTAAATGAGTCGTTACAACTTCTTGGCTAATATTGTTAGCTGACATGACGTGCAAAGACTATATTGAATGCATTACTATGTTTTCTGCTAAGAAAGTTGGTTCCCTGTGTCGTACAAGACCATTTTTTCTCCAGAACCTATTCACCATATCTATAAGTTTGCCATTCGTCTTAAATATTTCTCTTCTCGAGTTTTCTGCAGAGGTGCCTAATATATATATATATATATATATATATATATATATATATATATATATATATATATAAAGTAAATCAGTTGCATACAGGCCTGTTCCGCTGTATCACAGATCATCAATGCAGTGAGATTAAATGCCCGGCTTAAGCGAGGACCGAAACCAGACTGATTTATCAGCAGCTGGAGATTCGCCCACCAAGCCACCAAAGCGTACAATATATTTACACCACTGTAATACACCAGCAGTCGAAAGTGCTCAATCTCGAAAGAGGACATCGCATAAAACCATAAATAACTGCTATTTATGAAATTTTCCCCTCTCTAAGATGCTCAATCACTAGGCAGAGCATAATAAAGAAATAAATCCACATCTGATCGGTGCCCCTGCTAGCCTCTTAGGTGTCCTTGACAAAATCCAACGGAGAATCTTTAATGGGATCGATCCCGACTTAGCAGCTCAGAAACAGTCACTTTCTCACCGGTGCAATATGGTTTCTCTGTATCTCTTCTATAAATACTTTCACGGCTTCTGCTCTGATGAACTTGGCTACCCGGTGCCCCCTATATATGAATTTATTCGAACCACATAATTTGTAGCTAGGTCCAACCCTTTACTGTGAAACCAGTAAAATGTAAACGCAAATTCTAGTCCATCAGCTTCTTTTCTCGCACTTCTCACCGGTGGAATTCCCTTCCGTTTACTTGCTTCCCAGACAGCTACAATCTCCAAGAATTTAAATGTAAAATCAATGTAAATCTTCTATTTCACTGACTTCCATCCTCTCTCTCTCTCTCTCTCTCTCTCTCTCTCATGCTCCTTCTCCGTCCACTCTACTCTCATCAGTATTCTCATCCTTCTCTAACCAACTTCCTGACACCCCCTATAACCTGTCACTCTTTCTTCTAACTTTCCTCCTATGTAACCCCTGCGCACCAGTGGCAGTAAGCTACATTGCTTGATTATGAAAAATTTAGCTGCATACAGGCCTGTGACATTTCTACCTTGCTTGGGATGAAATTGTTTGAAATTATATATATATATATATAGATTCATTTCGAAATAACAACATCACTTGAAAAGACACAAAAAGTGTCGAAACAAAATAGCTACTTTTGTAGTGATATTATAACATATCAATGTTATAATTTATTAATAAATATTATTATTATTATTATATATATATATATATATATATATATATATATATATATAATTGCACCTCAAGCAAGGCAGGAATGTCAGTGGTGCGCAGTGTCTTACAGTGAGAGAAAAACAGGGTACAATGGGTAAGGATAAGAGACGGATAGGATTTAGAGAAGTGAATGTGATTCCGGGAGTTAGAAGATGGCAACTGATGTTGCATTTTAAACCTTTGGAGATTGTATCTATCAAAGAAGCAAATATACGGATAAGAGTTCCACAGACTGGAAGTGCGAGAAAAGAAATTCTGGCGGTTACATTTGACTATTTACGGAAAAGAGTATCCGAATTGGATTAAAAGAGGCGGTTACATTTGACTATTTACGGAAAAGAGTATCCGAATTGGATTAAAAGAGGCGGTTACATTTGACTATTTACGGAAAAGAGTATCCGAATTGGATTAAAAGAGGCGGTTACATTTGACTATTTACGGAAAAGAGTATCCGAATTGGATTAAAAGAGGCGGTTACATTTGACTATTTACGGAAAAGAGTATCCGAATTGGATTAAAAGAGGCGGTTACATTTGACTATTTACGGAAAAGAGTATCCGAATTGGATTAAAAGAGGCGGTTACATTTGACTATTTACGGAAAAGAGTATCCGAATTGGATTAAAAGAGGCGGTTACATTTGACTATTTACGGAAAAGAGTATCCGAATTGGATTAAAAGAGGCGGTTACATTTGACTATTTACGGAAAAGAGTATCCGAATTGGATTAAAAGAGGCGGTTACATTTAACTATTTAGGGAAAAGAGTATCCGAATTGGATTAAAAGAGGCGGTTATATTTAACTATTTAGGGAAAAGAGTATCCGAATTGGATTAAAAGAGGCGGTTATATTTGACTATTTAGGGAAAAGAGTATCCGAATTGGATTAAAAGAGGCGGTTACATTTGACTATTTACGGAAAAGAGTATCCGAATTGGATTAAAAGAGGCGGTTATATTTAACTATTTAGGGAAAAGAGTATCCGAATTGGATTAAAAGAGGCGGTTACATTTGACTATTTAGGGAAAAGAGTATCCGAATTGGATTAAAAGAGGCGGTTATATTTAACTATTTAGGGAAAAGAGTATCCGAATTGGATTAAAAGAGGCGGTTATATTTAACTATTTAGGGAAAAGTTTATCCGAATTGGATTAAAAGAGGCGGTTATATTTAACTATTTAGGGAAAAGAGTATCCGAATTGGATTAAAAGAGGCGGTTATATTTAACTATTTAGGGAAAAGAGTATCCGAATTGGATTAAAAGAGGCGGTTACATTTGACTATTTAGGGAAAAGAGTATCCGAATTGGATTAAAAGAGGCGGTTATATTTAACTATTTAGGGAAAAGAGTATCCGAATTGGATTAAAAGAGGCGGTTACATTTGACTATTTAGGGAAAAGAGTATCCGAATTGGATTAAAAGAGGCGGTTATATTTGACTATTTACGGAAAAGAGTATCCGAATTGGATTAAAAGAGGCGGTTACATTTGACTATTTAGGGAAAAGAGTATC
Organism: Ascarosepion bandense; assembly: GCA_037127315.1. Lineage (NCBI taxonomy): Eukaryota > Metazoa > Mollusca > Cephalopoda > Sepiida > Sepiidae > Ascarosepion > Ascarosepion bandense. The sequence continues at coordinate 1,998,079 of JBBBDQ010000637.1, forward strand.
CGAATTGGATTAAAAGAGGCGGTTATATTTAACTATTTAGGGAAAAGAGTATCCGAATTGGATTAAAAGAGGCGGTTACATTTGACTATTTACGGAAAAGAGTATCCGAATTGGATTAAAAGAGGCGGTTATATTTAACTAATTAGGGAAAGAGTATCCGAATTGGATTAAAAGAGGCGGTTACATTTGACTATTTACGGAAAAGAGTTGGATTAAAAGAGGCGGTTATATTTAACTATTTAGGGAAAAGAGTATCCGAATTGGATTAAAAGAGGCGGTTATATTTAACTATTTAGGGAAAAGGATATCCGTATTAATAAGAAAACGAGTGAAAATTTTCAACAATAATATACATATAAATAAGCGTATTCTTTTGGATGCACCTTTTCAGCTTTCTTTTGAGTCATGCAAGTTTATCTAAAAGGTGACCCGTTGGATTAAAAGAGGCGGTTATATTTAACTATTTCAAATGTAACAGGGTGGGACCTAGATGTCAATTTTATAGCACGCTTAAATTCACGTAGACGGGGCAACAGTAACAAAAACTCATAAATTAAAATATTTGTAGAAAATACAGAAGAAAGCTACGTCACGACAGTGAGAAAGTGACTGACGTCGAGATGTTAAGTCAGGTCCTATTATATTGCAGATCTCTCTTTGGATTTTATCGAGAACCTCGAGATGAATAGCAGGAGCACAAAACCAGATATGGCAACAGTATTCAATACACAGACGAACGGTAGATTCATAAATGTGCTAACGAGAAAAACTTTCTAACCGACAGACCCAACATTACTAGCAGTACAGGCAACTATAGATAGAATATATTTGTTTCATTTCAGGACAGTGAAAAGTGAGGCCAAAGTGGCGCAGTGTGTTTTTCTCAAGGAGATCTGGATTAGCCATGCTAGTGGCTGGCAGGAAAGTTTATCTCTGGTGATTAAAGGAGATCAGTTTTGTTATGATCGTCGAAATGTGGCCTCCCTTTGTTCTATAAATACGTTCATGGCTTCTGCTCGGACGAGCTTAAGTCACTGATGCATCCTCAACAGGTGTTTACTCGTGCAACCAGACTGGCAACTGGGTCCCACCTATTCACAGTCAGGTTAGCCAAATGCAGACGACAATTCTACTCCTGCAGCTTCTTCTCTCACACTTCCCGCCTGTGGAACTCGCTCCCATATTCTTGCTTTCCTGACGGCTACAACCTCCAGAAATTTAAATGCAAAGTCAATACTCATCTACTAACCACTGGACTCTAGCTCTCTCCCCTCCCCTGTATAACCCTCACTTTCTCTCCACCTATGTATCTGTCATCGCACCTGCTTTCTCAGCTTTCTATTGTTCCTTTCTAACTAGTTTGTACTCCTCACTCTTTTCTAATTAATCTTTTTACATTTATGTAAACCCCTGCACATCAGTGGCGTTTCCGCCTTGCTCGGGGTGAAATGATTAAAAAAAAAAAAAAGCATTAAAATTTACAAGCTATTTCTTGCTTCAGTTAACAGATGATTGGAGTTGAACTCTCAGTATCATACTCATCACAAAACATGCCTTTTTATTTATTTATTTATTTATTTATCATTTCATCCCAGCAAGGCAGGAGTATTGAATGCACGGTATTTAATCCACGGACGAATGGTAAATTTATAAATGCGCAAGATGGATTCTGACGAGAACCCCGAGATGAATAGCAGGAACACCCGACCAGATATGGCAACAGTATTTAATGCACGGACGAATGGTAGATTTATAAATGTGCAAGATTGATTCTGACGAGAACCTCGAGATGACTAGCAGGAACACCCGACCAGATATGGCAACAGTATTTAATCCACGGACGAATGGCAAATTTATGAATGCGCAAGATTGATTCTGACGAGAACCTCGAGATGACTAGCAGGAACACCCGACCAGATATGGCAACAGTATTTAATCCACGGACGAATGGCAAATTTATAAATGCGCAAGATGGATTCTGACGAGAACCCCGAGATGAATAGCAGGAACACCCGACCAGATATGGCAACAGTATTCAATGCACGGAGGAATGGTAGATTTATAAATGCGCAAGATGGATTCTAGCGAGAACTTCTTGGCTCGATACAGAGACGCAATATTTTAGCAGTAGATGCAGCTATTGGCATCCTGACTTATGGTGAAAAGGGTGCATCGGGCAAAATAGGTTGAGAACCACTGAGCTAGACCCTGTGTCTCCTCAGTAATGTTAAGGCTGATTTTGTTAGATATAACCAAATTCAGGAGAGTGTATGAGTCGCGCCTGTCAGCATGTTAACGGAAAAGTATTGTGTCGACTTATTAACGGACCAATTTACAACATGTGTGGTCGAGTCAGTCAAAAAGTCTATTCAATTGCAGATGCGCGATGGGTATGGCCACTCATTGACAAACCTACGGACTGTATATGTGTGGTCTGCCCAGTGTGGATGCCTGTTTATCCGTACCAATGAATGAATAAAGTTAGTGGATAGAGCAGGAACGATGTTAATCATTTTTTTTTTGTGTGTGTGAGAATAAAGAAAACTATATAACATTTTACTTTTGCAAATATAATGTTCCTCTATTTCACGTGTCCCTTCCGGAAGTAGGCGATCATAGTTCTCTACAATTTTCTATCCTTCGTTGTTCTAAGAAATACTTGTCTGCATTATCGATTCCATTATTCATTTACAAAAACTCGTTCCGTAGTTTTTTTTTTTTTGTTTTTTTTTCACCCAAAGTAAGGCGAGGCCACCTCTAGTACACAGGGAGTTAAAGTTAAAATTAATATTCAATATTAGTTAATATTTGTTATTTAGTATTAATTGATATTAATTAATATTTAAAACATAATTATTTTAATATTTAATATTAACTAATATTTACTCTCTAATTAATTTTTATTAAATATAAATTATTATCTGATATTGATTAATATTTGTCACTTAATATTAATTAATTGGGTTCTATAGCCTTGGTTGGCAACCAGTCTACCGCAGAAAACAATGGCAACCTACTGCGGGATAATCTTCTGCCCAGTCAGTCATGTCTCAAGAGAGACATGATCGCCCAAGCGTGTTTCACGTATGGCACTAAACTGACTGAATATTAATTAATATTTAATAAAAATTAATGCCCATAAAATATTAGTTAATATTTATTATTCCTTACTAATTAATATTTAATATTAATTAATAATTAAACTTTAATATTAATTAGTACTAAATATTAATTTAGATTTAATATTAATCAATATTCAATATTAGTTAATATGCATTATTTAATATTAATGAATATTTTATATCCATTAATAACTTTAAGGTAATATTTTATATTAATTAGTATTAAAATTATTTAATATCATACAAATAATTATTTACTATCTACTTAATATTTAATTTTAATTAATATCCTTTATTAATTAGTATTTGTCATTTAATATTAATTAATATTTAATATTAATACTTTTAACATTAATTATTATTTAATATTTGTTAATATTTCTTATAAATTAACATTTATTATACAATAATAATAAATATTCATTATTCAATGCTAATTAATATGTAATAATTAATATTTTAAACTTAATTATTTATAGATATTTAATATTAATTTTATGTTAAATATTATTTAAAATTTAGTATCAACTATTATATAATATTAATTTATGCTAATTATTATTAATATTCAATGCTGCATTTTATATTTATTATTAGTTAATATTCAAAATTTATTATTTAATATTTAATTTTAAATAATAAATACTTAATATTAATTCATCTTTAATACTTAATATTGATTTTTATTTTATAATATCAAAGTCAGAGACTCATGGCCATTGTTCCACTTTTTCGATAAACTAGCTGAAAAAAGAAACAAAATATTGCGTAGTCATTGATTGAATGAAAAACAACATTAGAAACGGCGAAAAAGTTCAACAAAGAACACTCGAAAACGAAATTGCAAAAACCAGCAAGCGAAAAACGAAGCAAACTGCGTTAAACAATATCAAAAACAAAAGAAAAATTCGATGGCAAATGCAAGATAATATTTGGAGAAACCATTGTCGCAAAAGAAACAAAAAAAAAGACATTGTTACAGAATGTAGATAGAAAGAATCTATGCAGAACACGTAACATATCAGTTAAATACTGAAAAGACAGCATAGGATGGATAAAAAAAGGCCTCAAAATTAATAAAAACACACTTTTTCCATTATTATTAAGAAGAAAAATCAAATTATTTTTAATTGGATATCGGCTCGGAACGAGAAATCGGGGAGCCGAGTTCGAATTCCAGCTGAATTCATTGCATTCACTTACGCGCAAATACCCTTGGAAAATGTATTAATCCGTCTATTCCTTCCAGTTATGGGTTAAATAACAGGACAGATTGGGTTCTATAGCAACCAGTCTACCGCAGAAAGCAATGGCAACCTACTGCGAGATAATCTTTCGCCCGGTCAGTCATGTTTCTTTCGAGACATGATCGCCCAAGCGTGTATCACGTATGGCACTTAACTGTCTGACTGAATCTTGTTTTGATTTTAGTAAGCAGGTAACCAAATCGTTACGAGAGTTTGCAATGGAAAATGTAATATTAAATAACTCAAACTTTTTCCCAGTAACAATTTGGAAATTTTTGTAAAAACCAAATAATTGTCGAATTTTAATGAAACTTTCAGGACTTATTCACAAATGAGTGAAATTATTTTTGAAATTCTATTTTTAAAGAATCTCGGTAAATTTTTTCTTATCTTTTGTTTACATATTTTACTTCCAACTCCACGTAAATTCATTAAATTTTAAGAAACTAAATTTTGTTTAAAATTTAGTTTTATTACTTAAGCGCAGGAATCATTGAGGAATTTAAATCATCTGTTATTTTTTTTAAACATTTTGCATTTATTTCCAAAAATCTGTTATCAATAGTAAAATAAAAAATGCAACACAACTACGATATTATTTAATTTGATAAGCTTTTAATTACTTTAATATATAATATATATTAAGGGCATTATAGCCGATAAATAATGAAATTTTAAAATAATTGTTTTCATTTTTTCTTTAATAGTAATAACTTATAAAGTTTCAAAAATATTTTTAAATACTTTAAAGATTTGTTGTAGTTAGTTTATTAACTTATTAAGTGAAGATTATATTATCGAATAAAATGTTTAATACAAATCGTGGTACCTTCTTATTTTTAAAATATTTGTGTGTGTGTGTGTGTGTGTGTGTGTGTGTGTGTGTGTGTGTGTGTGTGTGTGTGTGAAGTCTTTTTTTGTATGGTAAGTTCTATGCGTACATTAAAAGTTCATGTGTTTCACGGTTCTTATCTTTACAAAAAAATGTCAGATTATGTCATTTATGATCGCCATACACTTATCTCGCATCTGCCAAACTGTCAGCACATTTCTAATACAGTGGAAAGATTAGAAAGTTCAACTCTGTGATTAAGAAATAGTTTTATTCTAAATTTCATGCTATAAATAATTAATACTTGTGCAAATTAGATTAATTTAACATCATATTTGCTAATTTTCCAAAAATAATATATCACAGATGTATATTTTATTTTTTCGAGATGTTTAAAACCGAGGATTAACTTTTGTTTACAAATATGTCGATCGCTCAAAAATGGCCGAGAAAATGAAAGATTGAAAAAATTGAAAAAATTTTAGATTTCAATCAATATAATTTTTGTTTGAAATGCACCAGAATATTTTTCTTACTGGAAGTAGTAAATTTATTCATTTAACTTTCAATTAAAACAAAAGTAAAAGTTTCAAGGAAACATTTTTTATTTTTAAAAATTCAATTTAAAAGTTAGTTATCGAAAATGAGTGGAGGTACCAAATTTTAATCATTTCACTCCAAGCAAGGCAGAGCCGCCACTGGTGTGCAGGGGGTTGCAGTGAGAGAAAAGACTGGATACATGGGGTATTGAAGAAAAGATAAAAAATTAACATAATTCAAGAATACGTAAAATAGCAATTAACGTTGCATTTAAATTTTTGTGGATTGTAACTATCAGGAAAACAAGTAAATTGAAGGGAGTTTCACAAGCGGAAAGTGTAAGAAAAAAGACTGTTCGACTAGAAGTGGCGGTTAATTTTAACTATTTCAACGATAACAGGGTGGACCTACAGGTCAATCTAGTGCAGGGTAGATCATGGAAAAAAAGCTCATCGGAGCAATTGCCATGAAAATATTTGTAGAAAAGACAGAGGGAATCTTTGTCACGTCGGTGAGAAAGTGACTGAAGCCGAGATGCCAAATCAGGGCCTATTACATGACAGATCCCTCCCTGAATAACGAGAACGCCCGACCAGATATGGCAACAATATTCAATGTTCGGACGAATGGTGGGCTATGAAGTACATAACATTTCTCAGCAGCAATACCTAGTTATATAATTAAAGCTGCATTGGATGGAAGGGATTCCGCTTCTATGTGTTTTGTTGCTTCATGAAATGGGCGAATATGGCTCTCCTCAACTTCTCTTTTGTAGATTTTAGCAGTTTTGCTTTTGTCTATACTCATCATTGTTTTGATATACATCTACATAAATTAAATATGTGACTCTCTACATTAAATATGTGACTCTCTACTTTCCTCTGACTTTAACATTTTTTTTAATCATCTCACCCCAAGCAAAGCATTCCACTGCCACTATTGCGCATGGGGTTACATAGGAGAAGGTAAAGAGAAGGAGTGGTTAGACATAGGGAATGTTAGGAGGAAGGTGACAGATGAGTAAGGATAGCGAGGATGAGGGTTGGGCAGATGGGAAGAGTGTTTGATAGAATGGAAGCAGGTTAGTGTGTTAGGTGTCTATTGACCTTACATTTAAACTCCTGGAGATTGTAACTGTCTGGGAAGCAATCGTGTGGAAGAGAATTACACAGTCGGGAAGTGCGAGGAAAGAAACTGTGTCCTGTAATTGCAACATTTTCCAAGCCGTTTTCCTTAGACTAAAAAGTCTGCTTTTTATGAAAGTAATCAAACAACCCGACTTAGAAAACAATACTTGTAAGCGGTGTAATATTTTGGGCTTGTACCATAAGCATCAAAATTATATAAATCTTCATAAACTAAATCCACCACCATTCTCTGGTCGGAAGATTGAAGGTTATAAAGAGCGTACAACCACCTCCTAATTACCAGGTTCACTCTCGTCCTGAGTATGACGATAAACTACATTCGGCAGCAAACGGGAGATTGAAGGTTTTAAGAGGCGTGAAATTATCTCTTAATTGCTGTTGTTCTCAGGTACACCCTAACCTGGATTGGTAGCACCTGTTAGGATCCCAGCTATGGAAAAATATTGAAACACCCAAACAAAAACAAAGTATGAAAATACATTTTTCTAGTAAAAATACCAGCAATACATTTTTACTACTAACCATACATTTTTGGTATTTACATTATTTGGACTATTGCTCTCATCTTTGTTGCCATTTGTACGGTGTTTCAACCGTTGTACGCTCCGGCCTTTTTCAGGTGCTAGGAATTTCGAACCGAACCCTTTATTTTAATCACTGAGGTATATTATTCTCTTGCTTAGTAATGCCTCAATAAGAAGTCATGAGTTATCTCCCTCTAAGTTACTGTAAGTTACTTGTTCACCACTGCTGTAGCCCGGTATTGAACTAACAACTCTTTGGGTCAAGTCACAGAAACTAACCAACCATGTGTCCTTAAGGAATTAAGTGAATTTTGGGGACTTATAAACCTAATGTCAAGTAACCCTTTTTTTACCAGAGTTCATATTGCAATTTTTATGTTAATGGTTTTCTCTAGTATTTTTTATGTTAATGGTTTTCTCTAGTATTTTTTTACCAGAGCTCATATTGCAATTTTTTGAGACTAATGATTTTCTCTGGTACTCCGTCGTACAAATGGCAACATAGATGAGGACAATAGTCGGAATAATGTAAACACTACCTCCTCTCAGAAATATAGACAAATACAATACATTTTATAGCAAAATGAACATCAGTACATTTTATTTGTAGTTGAAGGTATGCAATTGCGTTCAAAGTATTTATTTGAAGCCATAAAGTTGTTCAAAATATTTAGCTTTCGGTATTAATTTACTCTTACAGGTGTTGATATGCCACTAAACAAAACCAATCAAACAACCAACACAAAAGAACTTGTTCATACCCAAAATCTATATAATACCCTTCTTCTTCTTCTTCTTCTATGTGCCCTGTCCCTTCAGGACGTAGGCGATCATGGCTCTCCACGTCTCCCTATTCCTTGTGGCTCTTAATATGTTTGCTCCTGTTGCTCCTGGCAACCCCCGTTCCGTCATCCACCCGATCAGTCCCTGCAAATACGTCATCCGCTGCCTTCCTATGTCTCTCCTTCCTTCTATCTGTCCAGTCAGTATCAGGTTCTCCAGGCTTTCCTTCCTCATTGCATGTCCCAGGAACTTCATTTGTCTCTTCCTGATGCTCAGCATCAATTTCCTTTTTGTTGCCATTCTTTCTAACACCTCGTCGTTGCTTGTATGCTCAGTCCACGATATCCGTAGCATCCTTCTGTAGAACCACATTTCGGCCGCTTCCAGTTTTGTCCTCATTTTCGATGATATTGTCCAGCATTCACAGCCGTATTGAAGAACTGACATCACGTAGCAGTCTAGAACTCTTTTCTTCGTTTCTATTGAGATCTTCCTGTGTGTTAGTATTTTGCTCATCTTCTGGAACGCGTCCTTTGCCATGCCAATTCGCCTTCGGATTTCCGTGTCGCACTTTCCATCTCCTGTTAGAACACTTCCTAGGTACTTAAATTCTTGGACTTGTTTGATTCTGTTATCCTCCACCTGTATTTGGCATTTTGGGTTGTATCTTTTGCTGATGACCATGCACTCAGTTTTCTTAAAGTTTATTTGTAGTCCCTTCTTGTCACTCTCCACTGCTACTTTCTGTATGAGGTCTTGTAGTTTCCTTTCCGTGTCCGCAATCAGCACTGTATCGTCCGCATACCTTATGTTGTTCAAGTTGTGGCCTCCAATAACAAATCCTGGCGTGTCATCTAGGGTTCTCAAAATATTCTCGCTGTATAGGTTGAACAAATCCGGTAAAAAGACACATCCTTGTCTTACGCCTTTTTCTATCTTTGTGTATCTACTGAGGTCGTTACCTGTCCGTATGCAGGCCGTTTGCTGCCAGTAGAGATTCTTGATTATTCTTATGTCTTTGCCGAAAATGTCGAGATTGCCCAGCATCTCCATCGAATTGATATAATACCCTACAATTTCTTTAAGGAACCAAACTGTATTCTAAAATATGACTTTAAAAAATCTACACCATAAAACTGCCTCTAGTAATTACATCCACGCAAACATGTATATGCAAAAATAGCTGAGTATCATTTAACATGTATTCAACTGAAAAAGCAGAATAACATATATCATATTTTATTAATTCAAAGCCGTTAAGAAAATTACATTTCGCCATTAAATGACCCATAAGAAGTTGATTTGCCATTAAACGAATAATATAGGTTCAAAATGAATGTTTCTAAAGCAAAGCAGAGAATTCTTGCAACTACCAGAAATTTTTAAATGTTAGGATCATAGGCAAAAAACTTTTACACTAAAAAGTATATTCATGCAATACTGACTATTGCCCACCTTGCCAAAAATATTTCAAAAACACCAAATTAATAGAATGTCATCCCATGTCTCTACAGATATTAATCTACTTTTCGCTAAAAAAGCATGATGAAAAAGGGTCCAAACTAGATAAAATCACCTGGTATCACCTGATCACCTTCAGTCTGAGTTTCTTGAATTAGGAGCTGCTATTTACATTAATACTATCATCATTCTTGTTGTTTTCACCTGATTGCCTGCTGTCTGAATTTCTGGGAAAAGTAGTAGTCATTATTTAAATTCATACTAATATCATCATCTATGTTATCATTATCACCTGATCAGCTTCACTCTGAATTTTCGGAGTGAGGAGTTATTATTTACATTCAGACCAATATCCTTATCTTTGTTTTTATTATTGCCTGATCCCCTTCATTCTGAATTTATGGAGTGAGGAGTTATTATTTACATTCAGACCAATATCCTTATCTTTTTGTTTTTATTATTGCCTGATCCCCTTCATTCTGAATTCTATGGAGTGAGGAGTTATTATTTACATTCAGACCAATATCCTTATCTTTGTTTTTATTATTGCCTGATCCCCTTCATTCTGAATTTATGGAGTGAGGAGTTATTATTTACATTCAGACCAATATCCTTATCTTTGTTTTTATTATTGCCTGATCCCCTTCATTCTGAATTTATGGAGTGAGGAGTTATTATTTACATTCAGACCAATATCCTTATCTTTGTTTTTATTATTGCCTGATCCCCTTCATTCTGAATTTATGGAGTGAGGAGTTATTATTTACATTCAGACCAACATCTCCTTATCTTTGTTTTTATTATTGCCTGATCCCCTTCATTCTGAATTTATGGAGTGAGGAGTTATTATTTACATTCAGACCAATATCCTTATCTTTGTTTTTATTATTGCCTGATCCCCTTCATTCTGAATTTATGGAGTGAGGAGTTATTATTTACATTCAGACCAATATCCTTATCTTTGTTTTTATTATTGCCTGATCCCCTTCATTCTGAATTTATGGAGTGAGGAGTTATTATTTACATTCAGACCAATATCCTTATCTTTGTTTTTATTATTGCCTGATCCCCTTCATTCTGAATTTATGGAGTGAGGAGTTATTATTTACATTCAGACCAATATCCTTATCTTTGTTTTTATTATTGCCTGATCCCCTTCATTCTGAATTTATGGAGTGAGGAGTTATTATTTACATTCAGACCAATATCCTTATCTTTGTTTTTATTATTGCCTGATCCCCTTCATTCTCAATTTATGGAGTGAGGAGTTATTATTTACATTCAGACCAATATCCTTATCTTTGTTTTTATTATTGCCTGATCCCCTTCATTCTGAATTTATGGAGTGAGGAGTTATTATTTACATTCAGACCAATATCCTTATCTTTGTTTTTATTATTGCCTGATCCCCTTCATTCTGAATTTATGGAGTGAGGAGTTATTATTTACATTCAGACTAATATCCTTATCTTTGTTTTTATTATTGCCTGATCCCTTCATTCTGAATTTATGGAGTGAGGAGTTATTATTTACATTCAGACCAATATCCTTATCTTTGTTGTTATTATTACCTGATCCCCTTCATTCTCAATTGAGTGAGGAGTTGTTATTTACATTCAGACCAATATCCTTATCTTTGTTGTTATTATTACCTGACCCCTTCATTCTGAATTTATGGAGTGAGGAGTTATTATTTACATTCAGACCAATATCCTTATCTTTGTTTTTATTATTGCCTGATCCCCTTCATTCTGAATTTATGGAGTGAGGAGTTATTTACATTCAGACCAATATCCTTATCTTTGTTTTTATTATTGCCTGATCCCCTTCATTCTGAATTTATGGAGTGAGGAGTTATTATTTACATTCAGACCAATATCCTTATCTTTGTTGTTATTATTACCTGATCCCCTTCATTCCTCAATTTATGGAGTGAGGAGTTATTATTACATTCAGACCAATATCCTTATCTTTGTTTTTATTATTGCCTGATCCCCTTCATTCTGAATTTATGGAGTGAGGAGTTATTATTTACATTCAACTTAATATCTGCTATTTCTTTGTTTTTATTATTGCCTGATCCCCTTCATTCTGAATTTATGGAGTGAGGAGTTATTATTTACATTCAGACTAATATCCTTATCTTTGTTTTTATTATTGCCTGATCCCTTCATTCTGAATTTATGGAGTGAGGAGTTATTATTTACATTCAGACTAATATCCTTATCTTTGTTTTTATTATTGCCTGATCCCTTCATTCTGAATTATGGAGTGAGGAGTTATTATTTACATTCAGCCTAATATCCTTATCTTTGTTTTTATTATTGCCTGATCCCCTTCATTCTCAATTTATGGAGTGAGGAGTTATTATTTACATTCAGACCAATATCCTTATCTTTGTTTTTATTATTGCCTGATCCCCTTCATTCTGAATTTATGGAGTGAGGAGTTATTATTTACATTCAGACCAATATCCTTATCTTTGTTGTTATTATTACCTGATCCCCTTCATTCTCAATTTATGGAGTGAGGAGTTATTATTTACATTCAGACCAATATCCTTATCTTTGTTGTTATTATTACCTGATCCCCTTCATTCTGAATTTATGGAGTGAGGAGTTATTATTTACATTCAGACCAATATCCTTATCTTTGTTTTTATTATTGCCTGATCCCCTTCATTCTGAATTTATGGAGTGAGGAGTTATTATTTACATTCAGACTAATATCCTTATCTTTGTTTTTATTATTGCCTGATCCCCTTCATTCTGAATTTATGGAGTGAGGAGTTATTATTTACATTCAGACCAATATCCTTATCTTTGTTGTTATTATTACCTGATCCCCTTCATTCTCAATTTATGGAGTGAGGAGTTATTATTTACATTCAGACCAATATCCTTATCTTTGTTGTTATTATTACCTGATCCCATTCATTCTGAATTTATGGAGTGAGGAGTTATTATTTACATTCAGACCAATATCCTTATCTTTGTTTTTATTATTGCCTGATCCCCTTCATTCTGAATTTATGGAGTGAGGAGTTATTATTTACATTCAGACTAATATCCTTATCTTTGTTTTTATTATTGCCTGATCCCCTTCATTCTGAATTTATGGAGTGAGGAGTTATTATTTACATTCAGACCAATATCCTTATCTTTGTTGTTATTATTACCTGATCCCCTTCATTCTGAATTTATGGAGTGAGGAGTTATTATTTACATTCAGACCAATATCCTTATCTTTGTTTTTATTATTGCCTGATCCCCTTCATTCTGAATTTATGGAGTGAGGAGTTATTATTTACATTCAGACCAATATCTTTATCTTTGTTGTTATTATTACCTGATCCCCTTCATTCTGAATTTATGGAGTGAGGAGTTATTATTTACATTCAGACCAATATCCTTATCTTTGTTGTTATTATTACCTGATCCCCTTCATTCTGAATTTATGGAGTGAGGAGTTATTATTTACATTCAGACTAATATCCTCATCATTGTTGTTATTCTCCCCCGATCGCCTTCACTTTCTGGAGTGAGGAGTTATTATTTACATTCAAACTAATATCTTCATTGTTATCGTTAAAACTTTTATGTTCTTATTAAGTGGAAAGACCAAAGTATTTTTGAATTTTTTTATTAAATGTATACTTTCTTTCCAGTCCGTTCGAAATTTGTTTCTTTTTTTTAGCAGCAGCGAGCCAAAAGTGACTATGACGAATTTTGGCGTCTTTGCGGTACAATGTACATTACTTGGAAAATTCTTGCAAAAATCGAATAATTGTTAGATTTTAATGACATTTTCATGATTTATTAACAAATGAACGAAAATATTTGTTAATATTTCTTAAATCTTCATATAAACATTTTAATCTGTTACCCTCTTACACACACACACCCACACACACTAACTTAATTTTATAAAATTTTGAGAAATTAAAATTTCAACTTCTTCATATTGATATTAGTTAATTATCAATTTCTTTTTCAACTGTTCTCTGCTGAAAACAAAATATCAAAGATTGCTAAGAGAACAAATATTGACCTGAAACCTAGAGTCCTGTTCTTAAATGTAACCGCCACTTCAACTCAGTTTCTTTTCCCGCATCTCCGCCTGTGGAACTCCCTTCCATTTACTTGCTTCCATGATAGCTACAATATCCAAAGATTTAAAAGCAATGGAAATTTCCATTTTCTATCTTCTTGAATCCCGTTCTTCTTTTATCATTTCTTCAATACCCCCTGTTTTTTCTCACTGTAACCCCTCCCCCGCACTAATAGTGGCCCCGCCTTGTTTGAGTGACAGTATAAAAAAAAAATTGACTAGTATCATCAGATCGAAACTTTCACAACGCGCCAAAATCGTTCTGTAATATTTAAACTCTCAGCTGTATACGACCTCTTTCTTAGAGCAATGGCTAAAAAGGGTTTCGTGAAAATAAAGGCTGTAGGTCTAAGCGAGGACCATATTCTTCTTTTATATGCGCGAGGACCATATTCTTCTTTTATATGCGCGAGGACCATATTCTTCTTTCATATGTTCCGTGTCTTAATAAGATTTATCTTTTTGTTATTTCCTCCCAAACCCGTGCCGCTTCCTGATAAAAAATATACACTACCGGCCATAATTATTAGGCCACCCCAGTTGTTTTAAAAGAAATTATGTATTTCATAGCATTTTTAGTATTTATTGCCAAGTGGATAATTCTAAACGAAAATAGAATGGTTCTTTTGTTATTATTACTTTGCAAAATTTTACAAGGCAAGGAAGCAAAGATGAACCACCCTAAGTTTTCTTCATTCTTTCATTGATGATACTGCAATAAAGGTAATTATTAAATATTTATAATTTCATTTGATGCACATGTTATTGTGCAGTATTAACAAAAGAACCATTCTATTTTCATTTACAGTTATTCACCTGGCAATAAATACTAAAATATAATATGAGATACATCATTTTTTTGAAACACTGGGGTGGCCTAATAATTATGGCCGGTAGTGTAAGTTCCTTTTTGTGTCCATTCTCTACAAAAACCTCGTCGTTACTTACATGTCCGTACCGTGGTACTTCCTGCATCCTTTTGTAGAACGACATTTCTGTTGCTTCGAGTCTGTCTTGGTCTAGTATCGATCCAGCACCTAGTGAGAATCATACTTCTTCGAATATTTACTTCATGCAGGATGGCCTGCCGAGTAGGAATCATCATCTCTGCTTTGCGTCTCTTGCAGAGTGCGGATCAGTTGTCTTTGTCCGGGGGTAGATACGAAGATGAGAAAAATAAAATACTGAGAGGTGTCCGATTCCGAGGAACAGATACGTGAAGCTGAAATACCCCGTTGCACTAGAGCGATGAAATACCCCGTTGCACTAGATCGCATTAATTGGAGTAGATAGACTGAACTATCGCCCGGTTCACACTCCACCCACGTCTATTGAACAGGTGTAGAGGCTTATCCCTTGTTCCCTGTTTAGGATATGGTTTCCGGCTTTCTCTTTTCCAATCTTTTCACTTTTCCTTATTAATTTTTTCAATTGGAGTAGATAGACTGAACTATCGCCCTGTTCACACTCCACCCACGTCTATTGAACAGGTGTAGAGGCTCATCCCTTGTTCCCTGTTTAGGATGTGGTTTCCGGCTTTCTCTTTTCCAATCTTTTCACTTTTCCTTATTTATTTTTTCAATTGGAGTAGATAGACTGAACTATCGCCCTGTTCACACTCCACCCACGTCTATTGAACAGGTGTAGAGGCTCATCCCTTGTTCCCTGTTTAGGATGTGGTTTCCGGCTTTCTCTTTTCCAATCTTTTCACTTTTCTTTATTTATTTTTTCAATTGGAGTAGATAGACTAAACTATCGCCCTGTTCACACTCCATCCACGTCTATTGAACAGGTGTAGAGGCTCATCCCTTGTTCCCTGTTTAGGATGTGGTTTCCGGCTTTCTCTTTTCCAATCTTTTCACTTTTCCTTATTTATTTTTTCAATTGGAGTAGATAGACTGAACTATCGCCCGGTTCACACTCCACCCACGTCTATTGAACAGGTGTAGAGGCTCATCCCTTGTTCCCTGTTTAGGATGTGGTTTCCGGCTTTCTCTTTTCCAATCTTTTCACTTTTCTTTATTTATTTTTTCAATTGGAGTAGATAGACTGAACTATCGCCCTGTTCACACTCCACCCACGTCTATTGAACAGGTGTAGAGGCTCATCCCTTGTTCCCTGTTTAGGATGTGGTTTCCGGCTTTCTCTTTTCCAATCTTTTCACTCTTACGTAGCCCCCTGCACACCAGTGGCCTTACCGCCTTGCCCGGGGGGATATGATTAAAAAAACAAAACAAATGAGCTCTAGTTCCCCACATTAAACTTGACCTTGTGTTATAATTCGCCCCGGTTAATCACAAAGAACTGTATCAATTATTAGAACGCAAAGCACTTGAAAACATTCAATAGCGGCCACAGTCAAAATGGATAGCACATGTAGCTCGAAGGGAAAAGAATGACAGAATTAAGATGTTGGCTCTCTACACTACTCTAAAAAAGAGGTTATGATGAAAGTCTCCATCAGTACAGGAAAGAAAGATAAAAATCTTTGGTCTTGAGAAAACTATTTTTCGAAAAAATTGTTTTACGAGAAATATTTTTTTTAAATTTTAGTACAGTATGCTTAGTTAAACATTACCGAATGTTTCCTTATAATGAAATGTCTACGACTACCATTGCCATTATAGGCAAAAGCACACATTAAATATTGCTCAAAGAAATATATGCATATCGCTACACGGTTTTAGAACAAATTTTATTGTGAAATATTGAATTAAATAAATCTGATATTTTAGTATGAGTTTTGTTTAATGGCATATCAATCTCTGTGGGTTATTTAATGCCAAAAAGGTGGGGTTTTAAGGTTTTTTCTTTTTTGTTTTATATTCGGTTATAGTGAGAATATAGTTCATTTAGTCAGAATTTAATGAATTTATTTTTGTTTTTATTCTTTTTTATTTTAGTAAACTGAAGATGTCTTTTAGGTTTGTATTCAAAAATATTTTACTGAGAATAATTCTTTCTTCAAAAATGTGTTATGGAAATAATTTTTTCTTCAAAAATGTGTTGTTGGTAATATTTTTCCTTCAAAACCGTAATTTTTTCTATAATAGGCTATTTTTATATATATATTTCTATAAAAGTCTATTTTTATACTTCCATAGTGGTTTAACCCTAATTTGGGACTTAACTATTTGCCCATAGCTGGGACCCTAACAGGTGCTACCACTCGGGGTCAAGCAATTGAGATGGTTCCTCACACCCTCCCAATCAGAGGCCTTGTTGTCGGATACAGTTTACTGTTATGCTCAGAAACAAATAAATCTGATATAGTGTACTGTAGACATATAGATCTGAACAGACAAAGAAAGAAAGAAAGAAAGAAAGAAAGAAAGAAAGAAAGAAATAGATTTTGATAGATAAATACTTCTAGATAAATATAAAGGAATAGACATAGATAGATAGATAGATAGATAGATAGATAGATAGATAGATAGATAGATAGAAGCAAAGTGAGATAGATAAGGAAAAGAATTAGATAGAACACACAGAGGTTATTATGAATCCTTGTAAAAAATACCATCAATTTTAATTAGTTACCTTCTTTTGGCTGTTGATTAATATTACTTGACTTGAGGCAGATATTTTCGACTTAATTTCATCTCTCTCTCTCTCTCTCTGTCTCTCTCTCTCTCTCTCTCTCTCTCTCTCATTGCAATTCTTTCTTTTCTCTGTTACTCACTCACCTCGGGGCACTTTTCATTGCAATTATTAAATAGAAATTTAAACGAACTGGGTATCAGCGACTGAAATGTGCCCTGGTTTTTCATGGTTGCTCGCATTTTGCAAAAAAAAAAAAAAAAAAATTAAAATGTGATCGATTTCATTAACTCCCGCCCGAATTTGTTTCTGATCTTAATGTTTCTTTTCATTTTTACTGCCAATGTTGAATATCTGCATTCTTTCTTTCAAGGCTTAAAAGCATCCGTTCCTTCATTTGGCAATCGGGCTTGATAATATATCTTGCAATCTGATTAGTACTTGATTGCATATAAAAAGCCTTGGATCCTAATTTTTGGTGCTTCGAGCAACAGATCACAACCGAGTAACTCTTTGTCTTACCATTGGATTTTATGAGGTTGGGTCGTGAACTATTGTCCTGTTCAAGCATCATACAAACTAGAATTATCCAGGTTAATGTTTTGAGCAGAAGCGCTCTCTGGGGCATCGGAATTCACTATTGCCACAAGTTATCCATCATTTGGGCGAAGATCCTAGAGTCTTTTGTCTCGAACACAACGTTTCAGCCGAGGCGCTTGCTCATCTGATTAGATTGCTTGTGAAAGTTTCGATCTGAGGATGCTAGTCATGGCACACATTTTCGTAATAAAAATTTAGAAATAAATATATAATACTGTTTCATTAAAAACAGAATATCTACTTAAATACGAGTATCGATAAAAAAAATAATGTTCAAACAATTAATTTCAAATTGTCGGTTGCTTATAACCAAGTTTCGTTAAAATTCGTTGATTTCCGTAACATGTTTACATTTGTTGACATTACGATACATTTCAGAGCAGATATGTTTGTTTACGATGGATCGAAAATTGTGTTATATAGGCTTGATAAAAACCTCGTTTAGACTGGAGGCTATTCGTGGTCGAGAGGATGAAGACGTTACCAGATCAAATGGTAGCTTCCCTTATATAGATAGGGGTTGCAAGTTCGAATCCTACCGAATAGCACACATTTTCGTAATAAAAATGTATCGTAAATAATTAGGCCAGTTGATATAAATATATAATATAATACTGTTTCATTAAAAACAGAATATCTACTTAATAATGAGTATCGATAAAAAATAATGTTCAAACAATTCATTTTATATATAGTATATCGAGGCAGCAGATATTTTTTAAACATATATTGTTAAATATAACAGACAATGAATGTCTATTATATTTAATCATGAGTCGTTCAAAGCATCGTAAAAAATAAAGAAAAAATTGTCCAACATTTCGATATCTTTTTATTATGTTGGCTCTAAGCTATCGGCTCACATGAGCCATCTTCAGAGAGGTTACAGGGACGTTAACATAAAGACATCCGCCGTCAAAGATGATTTTATTTTGTATTGACATAAAACATTGCTAGGCAACGATAACAGTCACCGAATAGCAAACGCAGGTCGTAAATTTGTAATGCTGTTCTATGACGTCATTCCGCGTGAGAGACCAAAATTTGAACAGAACCATATGTCTAAATGCAATATATTGTGTTGTGACCAGATTGAAATCTCATTTTATTACGTGTGGGTTGCTTTGATTTAATGTAGATGGCTTCTAATATCTGAAGGTTCTTTTTACTATCTCATGTGAGCCGAAAGCTTAGAACCAGCATAATAAAAAAATTATCCAAATGTTGGAAAATTTTTGTCTTTATTTTCACCTGAAATTAAAGCCAAAATACGATGTTTAGAACGGCTCATCATTAAACATAATAGACAATCATTTTCTGTTATATTTAACAATATATATATATATATATATGTGTGTGTGTGTGTGTGTGTGTGTGTGTGTGTGTGTGTGTGTGTGTGTGTGTGTGTCCTCTCTATTATAATAAAGACCATTGTGTATATATTTGTAAATATATAATCATGTTACGGAAATTAACGAAGTTTCACGAAACTGGTTATAAACAACCGAGAATTATGTTCAAACAAATCATTTCAAATGGTCGGTTGTTTATAGCCAGTTTCGTTTATCTTTGTTAATTTCCGTAACATGTTTACATTACGATACATTTCAGAGCAGAGATGGTTATTACGATGAATCGAAAATTGTGTTCGTTTAGCCTGATGGTCATTCGTAGTCAAGAGGTCTAAGACGCGCCATTTTAATTGGTGGATAGGGGTCGTAGGTTCGAATCCTGCCGAATGACACACATTTTCGTAACAAAAATTTATCGTAAATAATCAGGCCAGTAGAAATAAATATGTGACACTGTTTGATTATAAACAGAATATCTACTTAAATACGAGTATCGATCAAAAATAATGTTCAAACAAATTATTTCATATATATATTCTTCATTCGTAAACGAGTTATTACGCAACCTAGGTTTCTACCATGTGGTGTCTTTAGACAATTAGCAATAACTGATTTAACCGTTTTCTTTCTTTAAGAACACTCAGGTAACGAGGAAATTTTGAAAGCGCCATTTTCAATTTTTATGGTATCGTTACACTTAGTCATAATTTCTGTTCTTTCATCCAGCAATTCATTTTTGTTTGGAAATAACATAACTGCTAAATATGCCACGGTCTACTTATTTTGCCACTGTTGTAAGGTTTGGCTGTTTTCACTATACTTCACATTATGTCTGGGTTTTTATATATTTTAATTTCAATTTCTACACGTGGCTAGCCAATTTTGTTCAATTTTTTAAAGTTTTCTGTTTTAAATATAAACCTGTGACATATATATATATATATATATATATATATACTTACTTATACTTACTTCTGGCCAGGATCGAAACTCGACGAATTTGATGTCACTCGGAGGCGCTCTAAACACATGGAAGAAGAGAAGGGAAATTTTAGCGTGTTATATAGAAGCGGTGTACACACACACCAGTCACCGTAAAAACTCAATTCATTGCTGAAGAGTAATATATATATATATATATATATATATATATATATATACATATATATATATATATATTTGGGAGACAATCTTTCATTTAAACATGTTTCGTTAAAAATGACCGACGTGGAAGATATTAATTTTTTATTTAATTTTTCCAGTATTCTTGTTTTCTTTTTGCTGGAGATAATAAATGTAAAAATATTCCATAATTTTCGACGTTCCACGCGCTTTCAGCCTCTTCTCAGGCTACTTTCAAGGATGTTATTTTTACGGTGTTGCTATGTAGTCATGTTTGACTGTAATGTAATTTTTGTGTTTTTCGTGATTTTTTCTTTTTTTTTTTCTTTTTTGAAAAGGAGAATTCTTATAGTGAGTTACCTTTGATATGATGATTTAAATAGAATTTTTGTATTTCCAATCAAAATCTTTCTTAAGGGCTCTTGTAAGTTATGAGTTAATAAATGCTTTTTTTATTGCACTATTATTACTAAATAGGTGGCATGTAAGGTGTCTACCCATGGAAGTTGTAGTATGGTCAATATAGCTAATTGATTTATGACAAGAAAAACAATCTTTTACAGGTCATTGAAATTCATACACTATATTAGTCATCACTATTTTAGATTTGATAGGGTTATTATTTTTTAGAAATAACAAGGTTTGCTGTCTTCCATTTTCTATAATATATTATAAACTTTACTATTTTTTGAGGATTTACATCAGAAATATGGTGTTTAATACGGTGCTTAATATATATATATATATATATATATATATATATATATATATATAATTTAGTATATCGAGGCAGCAAGTAATTTTCTAAACATATGCTATTAAATATAAGAGGCAATGAATGTCTATTATGTTTAATCATGAGCCGTTCTAAACGTCGTATTTTTGCTTTAATTTCAGTTGAAAATAAAGACAAAAATTCTCCAACATTTGGATAATTATTATTGGTTTTCTTCTAAGCTTTCGGCTCACATGAGCCATCTTCAGAGAGGTTGTTTAAACTGAAATATTATAAAATCCACCATCGCCGACGATTTTATTTTGTGTTGACATAAAACTCCGCTTGGCAACGGCAATAGTTACCAAAAATAATAAACGCAGTTCTTAAGTTTGCGATGCGGTTTTATGACGTCACACCACAGCATAGCGCGAAATGACAACAAAACCATGTAGTCAAATGCAATGTAAAATGTTATTTCCTGTTTTATAATTGTATATATTTATTTATTTATCTGTAAATTGTATTGTGTGTATATATATATATATATATATATATATATATATATATGGAAATGAGTTATTTCCAAATGAAAAATAATCAAAAGCTCTACAATATAAATGTACTGAGCAGTTTTTAATACATCTGGGTATTGCTTTAATTTAATTATGAGCAAATTTTTTTAAAATTATTATAATTTCCTCAAGAATTCGTCCTTTGTTTTTCTTGTGATCATTTTGTTAAAAATTTAAATAACATTATAACATTATAATTAGTCGTGAAGAGACCTAGAGTTACCGCCTTGAAAAGCATTTCTTTTTGCAAATTTAGACTTAATTAGAAACTACCCCGAAACCGTAAGGCGAGTAACTCCCCCAATTTTTACTCCCCCAATTTTTACTCCCCCAATTTGACAAACAGAAACAGAAATAAGATCGCTATTATCGAGATGTATGTCTGCAAATATTCGTCATATGAAGAGTGCGATGGATAAGCAGTCGTCTAAATGACGTAAAAAATGAAAATAACACTGACGTCACATTTTGATACGATGTGCGATGGATAAATTGTCGTCCTCCGCCTGTGGAACTCCCTTCCGTTTACTTGCTTTCCCGACAACTACAATCTCCAAGAATTCAAATGTCAATAGTCATCTCCTATCTCACTAACTTGCATCCTCACTCTCTTGCTCCACTGCATTTTCATCAGTATTCTCATTCTTCTATTACCCTCTTCCTGATACCCCCTGAAACCTGTCACTCTTTCTCATAACGTTCCTCCTATGTAACCCCCTGCACAACAGTGGATGTAAAATGTCTTGCTTGGGACGACACGATTATATAAAAAAAAATAAGTCGTAAAAAACGAAAATAATACTGATATCTCATTTTAACAGATATGCAGGATGCAATAGATGAATTGTCATCTAAATTACGCAAAAATTAAAATAACACTCATTCTAAGAGATATATTTATTAAAATTGCACCTAGAAATCCTAAAAAATAAATTAATTAAATAAAATCACCAATGGCTTCAACCAAGGTTTCCAGAATCTTCTGCAACTTTTCTGGGCGGTCTTCTTGTTTAAGTTGGCGAATGCTGCCATATTCTTGGCCTTCAGTTCATCCTTGATGCTACGAAGTGTTTTGTGGGTTTCTTGCTCAAATGTTCCCCACACATAAAAATCTAGAGGCCGTAGTCTGGGTAGTAAGATGGTCAGATGTATGATGACAAGGGTAAGAAAGATCAGCCATTTAGGCTAACATGGTTTCGAAAAACAAATCGCTTGGTGACACCAAAAAGGTCGAAACCATGGCGACATAACTGGTTGTTCCTGCCTCCTTAAATATTTAAATGCGCTACATGTTAATTCATTATTTTCCTTCAAACATGTCTTGAGCACTTTCTAATACAACTGGTGTCATTTTAAATCTGACCTATAACTGTTCAGTATATATATATATATATATATATATATATATATATATATATAAACACTCAATTCCCTGTACCAAAAAAGCTGACACAGTGTATATTTTTGAAAAACCAAAAACTCAATAAACTAATTGCTGAGGACCCCATTTTACAACAGAGGACCTCACCTGAATAACTACTTAATACAACAGATTCCACGAAGATCTCATTATGTACGCTACACCCATAACACCTCTGCTGATACTCACATCGCAAACCTATCTAAATATACTCTCACCCAAGGAGAAACCTCTTTATTAAATCAAGGATTATCATTCTGCCCCTCACAGCCACTAAACCCTCTAAACCTGTGCTACGATATGGAAAAATACCTTCGTAGACTGAGACTAAAAGAATATTTCTCAGACAACAGATCCACTTCTACTGACAACAGCGTTAACCAATCATGCTCCAAACTTCCTCTTACGAAAAATAATACCCTATGGAATCCACCAAGCGGACGTAACCAACACTTGGATGAATATGCCAACAAAGCCAGATAACACATGGATAACTTCTTAAAAAACAAAAGATACCAAATAAAAAAAACACAACTTATCCAAAATAGAACACCAAGCCATCTATACACTTAAAAACACCCGAGACATAATTATCGTACCAGCCGATAAGGGCGGAGCTATAACCATCTTAGACACTAACAACTATATTAAAGAAGCAGAATCACAACTTCAAAATAACAGGTTCTATGTTCCCTTACCTCTAGATCCGACTAGCACTTACAAAACAGAATTATCACTTCTCATTCAGAACCTGAACCACAACATAAAAAATAAAATAAAATCTCTTATTCCTGAGAACCCCAAAACAGCAACATTCTACACTATCCCAAAACTACATAAACTCCCCAAAATCATTTCAGAAAAACACCCTAACACCTCTTCTTCCAACCCATATCAAACTAAACAATCAAATAATGAAGAGAACATCTATAAAATTTCAAAAACCCTTAAAATCACACCACCTGGCAGACACATAATATCAGGCATTGGTACCCTCACAGAACTTATATCTTATACATAGACTTATATCTTATATATAGACAATATCCTAAAACCTTTATTGCCTGACATACCTAGTTATATTAGAGACACTACTGAATTTCTCAACAACTTACAAAACATTAACTTAGTCCACGATGATAATATCCTAGTAACGATGGATGTTACGTCTCTGTACACGAACATTCCACATGTTGAAGGAGTATCAGCTTGCCATGAGTTCCTTAGTAATAGCAAATTACCTAACAACCAAATTACAGATATATGCCAATTAATAAATTTCATTTTAACACATAATAATTTTAAATTCAACAACAAACACTATTTACAGATTAGTGGCACAGCAATGGGCACGAAAATGGCACCTAGTTATGCCAATAACTTCATGAATATTCTAGAAAGGAAGATACGAGACAATTTAGAATATAAACCATCACATTATCTTAGATATATTGATTACATTTTCTTATTATGGACTCATGGATTAGAAAAATTAAAAAACTTTTTTACTTTCTGCAACAACTTCCACAATACAATTAAATTTACGATGGAGTACTCATACACATCCGTCCCTTTCTTAGGCGTCATGATAACATTAAACAAATATACACTTACCACCAGTCTATACAACAAACCCACAAACCAACATAAATTCCTACACTTTAACAGTTGCCATCCCCTTAAATTAAAAAAAATCTATCGTATACAGCTCATTTCTAAGAATCAAACGCATATGCTCAGACCATCTAGATTTTCTATACAACATTAACAACCTAACAAAGCAATTTCTAAAATTTAAATACCCAATAAAATTAATAAAAGAAGCAGTAAATAAAACCATCTACATAAATCACACACTTCTCACATACAAGAAAAGAAAAAACAACAACCGAATTCCCATGGTTTTTAACCACAATCAATATTCCCACACACTTATTCAAAATTTTAAAAAATGAATACAAGAACCTCAAATCAAACAAAAAATCAAAGACATTTTCGATAAACCACCCATAAATGCAATGAAACAAACACCCAACCTATCAGCTATCCTCACTTCTACCAAATATCTAAAAAATACAAACTTATCAGTGAATTTCAAATGTGATAAATCTCATTGTTTAGTTTGCAAACATTTAGTAAACGATGCAGTATTTTCTTTACCCAACACCAACATCAAATTACACCCACCACGCCTCACCTGTGACAGCCAAAATATAATATATTTTCTCTTCTGTTCAATATGTCTAAATAGTGGATATATTGGTGAATCTGGAAACAGTTTTAGATTCCGTTTCAATGATCATAAACTAAGCATACGCCAAAACAACCCTTATTCACCCATAGCTGAACACTTCAATCAACCAGGACATACATTAGAAAACTGGAAATGTTTACTGATAGATTCCGATTTTAGTTCTACACACTCACGCAGAAAGAAAAAAAAGTACTGGATTTTAAAATTAAATACATATAGGCTCGTGTTAAATAGGGACTTAGGTGTTTTGAATCTTTATAAATATTTCAATAGTTAAACATTTTTAGATACACTTAAAAAATTTTTCTTTAATACAACATTTAAAAGTATTATTAGAGATAGGTTTTTCGTTTACAAATAAACGCTATCGCTTTCTACGTCACGTGATGTAAACATCTCTCGACGAACGCTCTCGCGGCGAACGCTTCTAGTTTAAATTTTAAAATCATTTGTTTCTGATGAAAGGCCGAGGCTGGTCTGAAATATCAAATATATATATATATATATATATATATAATAGAAATAAATAAATACCGTCAAAAAAAAATTTTTTAAACTTACAACTTTTTAGTAGTTTTTCCTATACATATTAAGACAGTATACGTGGATCATCATTATGCAATATATATGTGGGGGGGGGGGGGGTAAGTATTTGAAGGTTATCACAATGCGTTTAGTATAATAAAGGAATTTATTTATTTATTATTCATTAATATTTCGAGATCAGAATCTCATCTTCAGAATGGAAGATAAGCTTGTTTTCGCGTTCGTCCGTGAACCGTGCCTTTCAACGAATGGTCTTCTTTAGCTGCTACTGCTGCCGTTAATAGTAGTGAGCATGTGTGTGTGTGTGTGTGTGTACCTGTAAGTGTGTTAGTTTATGTATGTGTGTGTGTTTATGGTTTATATAAGTGTACGCGATAGTAAGATTTGGCTTTATGGCATCTTTGTTAAAGTTTTTTTTTTTTTAATCGTATCACCCCAATCAAGGCATTCCACTGCCACTATAGCGCAGGGGTTAATATAGAGGGATTGTGTATAGGAAATGTCAGAAGGAGGGTGATAGACGACTTAGGATGTACATAGGGAGAGAGTTGGAGAGAGCGGGTGTGAGTTAGTGTGTTAGGAGGTGTCTATTGACCTTACATTTAAACTCCTGGAGGTTGTAGCCGTCGGGGAAGCAAGCATGCGGTAGGGAATTCCACAGGCGGGAAGTGCGAGGAAAGAAGCTGTTGGAGTAGAAATTGCGGTTACATTTCATCGGTTTCACTGTAAAAGGGTGGGACCTAGTTGCCAATCCAGTGATTTAAGTTCGTCAGAGCAGAAGCCATGAAAGTATTTATAGAAGAGGCACAGGGAAGCCACGTCACGCCGGTGGGAGAGATACTGCAGGCGGTCAGCCAAGTCGGAATCAATCACATTACAGATTCTTCGCTGTATTTTGTCAAGAACCCCGAGGAGAATAGAAGGAGCACCCGACCAAATGTGGCAGCAGTACTCAATACACGGGCGGATGGTGAATTTATATAATTGCAGGATAGATTCAGACGGAAAGAATTTCCGGGCCCTGCACAGAGAGCCGACTTTCATAGCTGCGGATTTAGCAATGGATTCGACGTTGTCGTTCCACTTGAGATCCGCTGAGAGTGTCAGGCCAAGCAGGCGTAGTGATTTACTCTCTGGGAGGCAAGCCTGTTCCATGCTAATGGGAGGGAGGTGCGGTTGTCTGTGGTGGTTAATTGACAGCAGCTTCGTTTTGTAAGAATTGAATTTTACGAGCCATTTCTTACCCCAATCCACCAAGGATTGGAGGTCCTTCTCAAGCTTGGCAGAGAGGGTCTCCTTGTCACCTACACCAGATTTTTGATCGAGTAAACTGTGGTATCATCGGCGTACATGCCTACTTGTGATCTTATGGTATCGGGGAGATCATTGATATAGATTAGAAAGTGATAGCGCGCGCAGTTTTACGATTTGATTATATATATGTCTGCTTTAATTTATGGTTTAATATGTGCGCGTTGGCCGGTGGCATGGTTTTGCATTTTCGCATTTCTGTCAGAATGGTAGTAGGCGCCGTTTTACGACCTGATGTTATGTCTATCTGCTTTAATTAGAGGCGTGTTTATTGCTACATTATTTCCCCTCCGGTATTCGTTCTCGTGTGACCTCGTGTGTGTGTGTGTGTGTGTGTGTGTGTGTGTGTGTGTGTGTGTGTGTGTGTGTGTGGATTTCTTGTATTTTTTCACTTCTGCGTTCATGAACACAGAAATTACAAAATCTCTCTCTCCCTCTCTCACCCTCTCTCACCCTCTCTCTTTCTTTCTTTTACTCTTATAATTTTATTAGTTCGTTTTTCAGATTTTTGTTTAATTTTTGAAAGCTAAGTAATTTTCTATGTTAATCGCCTATAGGATAATTAATCCTTGTATATCTAATACCCAAAACAACTACAGTTGAAACGAATTACAATCTTAAAAACAATTTTTAATGAACAAATATTTTTGTGAGATGGCATTATATGCGCCATTTCCCATCAAGGTTGCTGGCGGTCATGGTCCTCTACGACTTCTTATCCTACGTAGTTCTAAATAATATTTTCCTAAGTATTATGCCTTTCACTCCTTGTTTTGGTTCTTTGCCACTTATTTACAAACTCGGTATATTGGTTATTCACTGTTTTCCACTGATTTACTTGCCTTCAATGTAGTCGGTGTGTCAAATTCTCCAAGCCTTTTGTCCTCATTATATGTCCCAGATTTTTTAACAATCTATTTCTAATACTAAACATAAATTCTTCCTTTTGGGATTTCAATTTTCGTTCTTTTTTGCTCAACTGTTCTATTCATGATCTACTATGGAAGCACATAACTGTTGCTTCAAGTCTCCTCTTCATGATTAACGAATTGTCCGGTATTCACGGTGTAGGGATACCTTTGGTCGAGATAAGTTTCATGGGTCAAGTAACTCTAAAATTAGTGACATCACTTCATCAGTGACGAAAGCGGCAGTCAATTTTAGTTTGTTTACATCAACCATACCGAGCCGTTGCTTTTTTTAGCCCGGGCCAAACAGTCCGGACTGAAGTCAAATTCGCTTTGCCGAGCAGTTTACAAGCACTTGGCGCCGTTTTCCTTTGGGAATAGAACTTTTCCAGATACAGAAAAAAACTCGCAGTCTTCAATTTGAGTAAACCCAAGAATCATCGTTACCCATTATAGTTGTGAAGATATTAATGAAGAATTCTTTTCATAATTATATAAATGTAATTTTGCGTAGTATAAAAGTCTCTCTGAGAATAAAGCATGTTTGTCATACCGTTTCCTTTCAGCCAGGCAGTTTTGTTCATAAAGTCAGTAAGTCAGTTATGTGCCATACGTGGGCGATCATGTCTCGAAAGAGACATGACTGATTGGTCAGAAGATTATCCCGCAGTAGGTTGTCATTACATTCTGCGGTAGACGGGATGCGAACCAAGGCTATAGAACCCAATCTGTTCTGTTATTTAACCCATAACTAGAGGGAAGAGACAGATTAATACCTTTCCCAAGGGTAATTGAGCGTAAGTGAATGCAAGGAATTCAACTGGAATTCGAACTCGGCTCCGCGATTTTTCGTTCCGAGCCGATATCCACTGCGCCACAACGCAAATCCGGAAAGTACAGTTCGTGAAGTGCAGTAATATTATATCATGAATACAATAATGCATATAACGGAGGAATATAATGGAAGACTAAATCTATCTTACATGGCGTACTTTCGTTACAAAGGCAATATCGAAATTTTCCTATTACATATTAGTTTTGTCTTCTTTTCGCTTTTTCGTCAATGAGAAAATTGCCAGGCATTCAGTGCCATATAAGAGGATTGATCTTACATTGCAGTTCAGTGCTCTTATGTTTGAATGTATTGCTTCAAGTCTCCTCCTCATACGTGATGAAATTATCTAGTATTCACAGCCATATAAGATGACTGATGTTACATCGCAATTCAGCGCTTATTTCTTTGTTTCTATTGCTTCAAGTCTCCTCTTCATATGTGACGAAATTGTCTCGTATTCACTGCCATATAAGATGACTGAGCTTTCATCGCAATTCAGCTCTTATTTCTTTGTTTGTATTGTTCGTCTCCTCATATGAAATTGTCTAGTATTTACAGTCATATAAGATGACTGAACTTACATCGCAATTCAGCGCTCATTTCTTTGTTTCTATTGCTTCAAGTCTAATCTTCATACGGGATGAAATTGTCCAGTATTCACTGCCATATAAGATGACTGATCTTACACCGCAGTTCTGCGATTATTTCTTTGTTTCTATTGCTTCAATTTTCCTCTTCATATGTGAGGAACTTATACAGAATTCACTGTCATATATGATGACTGACCTTACATTGCAACTCAGCACTCATTTCTCTGTTTCTGTTGCTTCAAGTCTCCTCTTCATATGTGAGAAAATAGTCCACTGTTCACTGCCATATAAGATGACTGATCTTACATCGCAATTCTGCGTTTATTTCTTTGTATCTATTGCTTCAATGCACCTCTTCATATTTGAGAAAATTGTCTAGTATTCACTGCCATATGAGATGACTGGTTTTACATCGCAATTCAGCGCTTATTTCTTAGTATCTATTGCTTCTGGTCGCCTCTTCATTCGTGATGGTATTGTTTAGTATTCACTACCATATAAGATGCTTGATCTTACATCGCAATTCAGCGCTTATTTCTTTGTTTCTATTGCTTCAAGTCGACTCTTCATACGTGATGAAATTGTCTAGTATTCACTGCCATATAAGATGACTGAGCTTTCATCGCAATTCAGCTCTTATTTCTTTGTTTGTATTGTTCGTCTCCTCATCATACGTGATGAAATTGTCCAGTATTTACAGTCATATAAGATGACTGAACTTACATCGCAATTCAGCGCTCATTTCTTTGTTTCTATTGCTTCAAGTCTAATCTTCATACGGGATGAAATTGTCCAGTATTCACTCCCATATGGTATTACTGATCTTACATCGTAATTCAGCGCTCATTCCTTTCTTTCTATTACTAGAAGTCTCCTGTTCATACGTGATGAAATTGTCTCGTATTAACGGCCATATAAGATGACTGATCTTACATTGCAATTCAGCGCTTATTTCTTTCTTTCTATTACATGATGTCTCCTGTTCATACGTGATGAAAATATCTAGTATTAACTGACATATAAAATGACTGACCTTACATCCCAATTTTGCGCTCATTTCTTTCTTTTTATTGCTTCTAGTCTCCTATTCATACCTGCTGAAATTGTCCAGTATTCACAGCCATATAAGATAATTGACCTTACATCGCAATTCAGCACAATTTTCTTTGTTTCTATTGCTTCAAGTCTCCTCTTCATATGTGATGAAATTGTCCAGTACTCACTGCCATATAAGATGACTGAACTTACATCACAATTCAGCGCTCATTTCTTTCTTTCTATTGCTTGAAGTCTCCTCTTCATACGTGATGAAATTTTCTAGTATTAACTGCCATATAAGATGACTCATCTCACCTCGCAATTCTTCACTTATTTCTTTGTGTCTATTGCTTCAATTCTCCTCTTCATTTGTGAGGAAATTGTCCAATATACACTGCCATATAAGATGACTGATCTTATATCGCAATTCAGCGCTTTTTTCTTTGTTTCTATTGTTTCAAATCTCCTCTACATATGTGATGAAATTGTCTAGTATTCACTGCCATATAAGATGATTGATCTTACATCGCAATTCAGCGCTAATTTCTTAGATTCTATTGCTTCAAGTCTCCTCTTCATACGTAATGAAAGTGTCTAGTATTAGCTGCCATAGAAGATGACTGATCTTACATCGTAATTCTGCGCGAATTTCTTTGTATCTCTTGCTTCAATTGTCCTCTTCATATTTGAGGAAATTATCCAGTATTAACTGCCATTTATCATCACTGATCTTACATTGAAATTCAGCACTCATTTCTCTGTAACTATTGCTTCAAGTCTACTTTTCATATGTGATGTAATTGTCTAGTATTCACTGCCATATAAGATGATTGACCTTACATTGCAATTCAGCGCTCATTGCTTTCTTTCTATTGCTTCAGGTCTCCTCTTCATATGTAATGAATTTATCGAGTATTCACAACCATATAAGATGATTGACCTTACATCGCAATTCAGCGGAAATTTCTTTGTCACTATTGCTTCAAGTCTCTTCTTCATATTTGATGAAATTGTCTAGTTTTCACTGCTATATAGGATGACTGATCTTACATCGCAATTCAGCACTCATTTCTTTGATTCTATTGCTTCAAGTCTCCTCTTCATATGTGATGAAATTTTCTAGTATTAACTGCCATATAAGATGACTCATCTTACATCGAAATTCAGTCCTTATTCTTTGTTTCTATTGTTTCAAATCTCCTCTTCATATGTGATCTTATTGTCTATATTAACTGCCAAATAAGATGTCTGATCTTACATCGCAATTCAGCGCTTATTTCTTTTTTTTCTATTGATTCAAATCTCCTCTTCATACGTGATGAAATTGTCCAGTATTGAAAGCCATATAAGATGACTGATGTTATATCGCAATTCAGCGCTTATTTCTTTGTTTCTGTTGCTTCAAGTCTCCTCTTCATACGTGATGGAATTGTCCAGTATTCATAACCATATATGATGACTTATATTATAATGCAATTCAGCGATTATTTCTTTGTTTCTATTGCATCAGGTCCCCTCTTCATATGTTAGGAAATTGTCTAGTTTTCACTGCTATATAGGATGACTGATCTTACATTGTAATTCAGCGCTTATTTCTTTTTTTTCTATTGATTCAAGTCTCCTCTTCATACGTGATGAAATTGTCCAGTATTGAAAGCCATATAAGATGACTGATGTTATATCGCAATTCAGCGCTTATTTCTTTGTTTCTGTTGCTTCAATTCTCTTCTTCAAACGTGATGCAATTGTCTAGTATTCACTGACATATAAGTTGCTTGGCCTTGCATCGCAGTTCAGCGCTTATTTCGTTGCTTCTACTGCTTCAAGTCTCCTCTTCATACGTGATGAAATTGTCCAGTATTGAAAGCCATATAAGATGACTGATGTTATATCGCAATTCAGCGCTTATTTCTTTGTTTCTGTTGCTTCAAGTCTCCTCTTCATACGTGAAGGAATTGTCCAGTATTCACTGCCTTATAAGATGATTGATTTACATCGTAATTCAGCGCTTATTTTTATGTTTCTATTTCTTCAAGTCTCCTATTCATATGTGATGAAATTGTCCAGTATTCACTGCCATCTAAGATGATTGATCTTACATCGCATTTCAGCGCTCATTTCTTTGTTTCTATTGCATCAAGTCTCCTTTTCATACGTGATGAAATTTTCTAGTGTTCACTGCCATATACCATGACTGATCTTACCTCGCAATTCTGCACTTCTTTCTTTGTTTCTATTGCTTCAATTCTCCTCTTGATATGTGAGGAAATTGTCCAGTAATCTCTGCTACATATGATGACTAATCTTACATGGCAATTCAGCCCTTATTTCTTTGTTTCTATTGATTCAATTTTCTTCTTCAAACGTGATGCAATTGTCTAGTATTCACTGACATATAAGATGACTGATTTACATCGCAATTCAACGCTCATTTCTTTGTTTCAATTGCTTTAGGTCTCCTGTTGTGTATGTGAGGAAATTTTCCAATATTCATTGCCATATAGGATGACTGAACTTACATTGCAATTCAGCGCTTATAGTGTTGTTTCTATTGCTTCTAGTCGTCTTTTCATATGTAATGAAATAATCCAGTATTCACTGCCATATAAGATGGCTGATGTTACATCGCAATTCAGCGCTTATTTCTTTGTTTCTGTTGCTTCAAGTCTCCTCTTCATATGTGACGTAATTGTCTAGTATTCATTGCCATATAAGATGATTGATTTACATCGCAATTCATGGCTTATTTCTTTGTTTCTATTGCCTCAAGTCTCATTTTCATACGTGATGAAATTTTCTAGTATTCACTGCCATACTATATGAGTGATCTTACATCGCAATTCAGCGCTAATTTCTTAGATTCTATTGCTTCAAGTCTCCTGTTCATACGTGATGAAACTGTCTAGTATTCACAGCTATATAAGATGACTGATCTTACATCGCAATTCAGCGCTCATTTCTTTCTTTCTATTATTTAAAGTCTCCTCTTCATACGCGATGAAATTGTCCAGTATTCGAAGCCATATAAGATGACTGATGTTACATCGCAATTCAGAGCTTATTTCTTTCTTTCTGTTGCTTCAAGGCTCCTCTTCATACGTGATGAAATTGTCCAGTATTCAAAGCCATATAAGATGATTGATCTTACATCGCAATTCAGCGCTCATTTCTTTGTTTCTATTGATTCAAGTCTCCTCTTCATACGTGATGAAACTGTCTAGTATTCACAGCTATATAAGATGACTGATCTTACATCGCAATTCAGCGCTCATTTCTTTCTTTCTATTATTTGAAGTCTCCTCTTCATACGTGATGTAATTGTCCAGTATTCAAAGCCATATAAGATGACTGATGTTACATCGCAATTCAGAGCTTATTTCTTTGTTTCTATTGATTCAAGTCTCCTCTTCATACGTGATGAAACTGTCTAGTATTCACTGCTGTATAAGATGACTGATCTTGCATCACAATTCAGCGTTTATTTCTTTGTTTCTATTGCTGAAAGTATCCTCTTCATATGTGACGAAATTTTCTAATATTCACTGCCAAATGAGATGGCCGATCTTACATCACAATTCAGCGCTTATTTCTTTGTTTTTAATGCATCAAGTCTCCTCTTCATACGTGATGAAATAGTCTAGTATTCGCTGCCATATAAGATGACTGATCGTACATCGCAATTCAGCACTTATTTCTTTGTTTCTATTGCTTTAGGTCTCCTCTGTATGTTTGAGGAAATTGTCCAATATTCATTGCCATATAGGATGACTGAACTTACATTGCAATTCAGCGCTTACTTCTTTGTTTCTATTGCTTCAAGTCTCCTCTTCATATGTGTGAAAATTGTCCAGTATTCTCTCCCATATAGGATGACTGATCTTACATAGCAATTCAGCGCTCATTTATTTGTTTCCATTGCTTTAAGTCTCCTCTTCATACGTGATGAACTTGTCTAGTATTCACTGCCATATAAGATGACTGATCTTACATTGCAATTCAGCGAACATTACTTTCTTTCTATTGCTTCAAGTCTCCTCTTCATATGTGAGGAAATTGTCCAGTATTCACTGCCATATAGGATGGCTGATCTTACTTTGCAATTCAGCGCTCTTTTCAAGTCTCGTCTTCATATATGAGGAAATTATCCACTATTCACTGCCATATCGGAGGATTGACATTTCAAATCTCTTTAGCTCTCCTCTTTTTCTTTTGTTGTTTTTGTTTCTTTTGCTTCAATTTTCCATTACATTTGTAAATAGATTACTCGATGTTGAAGGCCATATAGGATGATTGATAACACACAACATATCTGAACTCTCCTTCTTTTTTTTTTCAAATGAAATTTTGCGATTTCTAAGTATTTTGTTTATCGTTTGTGAGGCACCTTTTGCTATTCCAACACGTCAATGGATTTCCGTGTTACCCATAAACAGAAATGTAATGTTCCTATCCTCTTAAATATATGGACACTGTTGGTAGAGAGAATGGTGATTACACTTGATTCAAACTCTCTCTTGTTCAACTCTCTACTTCCGAGCCTAGAGAGATCCAAACAAGGCTCCTCCGAAGTATAGAGTCCCATCTAAATAAATAGACAAGATCGCGACCCAGCCTTACGCTGGCTCTACGGGATATTTTTGACAGAGCTTAAGGGATCGAAATCCCCAATTGACCTTTTACCCCATAGGTTTTGGTGTGGAGGTGGTAAATACCGAGTGATCATACTGATCCAAACTCTCTCTTGGTCGAATTTTAGCTTTTGAGCGGAGAGGAACAAAGACGAGGCTCCGCCGAAGAGTAGATTCTTGTCTGGGATGAATTGACAAGTGGAAATATCCCGTATCCCAAAAATATCCCGTGAGCCCTGCTTAAGACCGGATCTACGGGATGTTTTTGGCTGAGCTTAAGTGTTCGGCATAATCATTATAAAACTATTATTTGATAATAATTACATATTTTTATTCTTTTCTTATTTTATTTATTAATATGTGTTATTATTATTATTATTGTTATTATTATTTGTTATCATTATTTGATAATAATAATTATAATTATAAAAACATTATCATTATCAAATTATTATTTTATGACAATTATATATTTATTTTTCTTATTTACTTATTGATTTTTTTAATCGTATCACCCCGAGCAAGGCGGTAACGCCACTGATGTGCAGGGGCCTACGTAAAAGTGAAAAGATTGGAAAATAGAAAGCCGGAAACCACATCTTAAACAGGGAACAAGGGATGAGCTTCTTAACCTGTTCAATAGTTGTGGGTGGAGTGTGAACCGGGCGATAGATAGATCTATCTACTCCAATTGAAAAAAAACAAAGTGAGAAGATTGGAAAATAGAAAGCCGGAAACCACATCCTAAACAGGGAACAAGGGATGAGCCTCTTAACCTGTTCAACAGACGTGGGTGGAGTGTGAACCGGGCGATAGATAGATCTATCTACTCCAATTGAAAAAACAACAAAGTGAGAAGATTGGAAAAGAGAAAGCCGGAAACCACATCCTAAACAGGGATTATTATTATTATTATTATTATTATTATTATTATTATTATTATTATTATTATTATTCAAAATAAATATAGTAATATTTCTTAAAGTGATACTTTTGATGAATGATCTGTTCACTCCTACAGCCAATGTAAAATATATATCGGTGGACATAGAGTTCTCTGGATAAGGGTGATATCTTTAATGGCCGAACCTTCGGGTGGATGGGCATAACTGGTCTGCAACTATCTCTTAAATGTCTCATATGATGACTCCAGATTGCATGCCCCGGTAAACCGTTTTAGTCGGCTGACTAAATTCACGTGTCGGGTTGGTGTTAACACAGCACCACTAGGGGAAGGTCCTCTTCTACGCAGGTCACTGCTCAGGGCCACCCTTTTCACCCAGGGCAGCACTACCTACTCAAAGGACTTGGTTTGTTGAGTCTAAGGCCCTTAATAACAGATTCGGGAAATCTTTTCATATCTGAACGATCAGAGTGAGTTTCCCGAGATGCCGTACCTTCTTAATGACCCTTAGACTCATCCAACTCTTGCCAAATCCTCTGCACTGTCCTCAGATTGACACCTAAACGTTCTTAAATAGTCGTATTAAAGATTTAGACGCGAATGCCAAACAGTAGGTCATACCGTTGTCAAATTTCTGTCGCAGTAAAATGCGTCATTCTGCTTTTTTCCTCACAGACAGTGCCCAACTGACCCTACTATACTGTTAAAGAGTCAAAATTAAAGACAAACAACACACATGATTGAAATTAAAAACTATAAAATGGCAACAATTTGACATTCGCACATTGTATAGGTTATATATAATTAGGCTATACATTTGTATTTGTGTAAGAAAATAAACAGAATACACATAGAAAATATATTTTTCTGGCGTTTACTGAAGGGTGGAGTTCTGGTTAATTTTGTTTCTCTAGAGAAAAGTTGATTGATGGAAATCAAAATGAAAGAAAGGGAAGAAAATGATTCCTGACGAAAACGGAAAAAAAAAATATGGCCTCGGTAATTATGCGATTGACATATCGAGTCATAAATTCATTACCGCAATTCCTAATTCACACGAAGGGGCGGCAAAGG
Source organism: Ascarosepion bandense (assembly GCA_037127315.1). Classification (NCBI taxonomy): domain Eukaryota; kingdom Metazoa; phylum Mollusca; class Cephalopoda; order Sepiida; family Sepiidae; genus Ascarosepion; species Ascarosepion bandense. Next base: position 2,035,258 of record JBBBDQ010000637.1, read on the forward strand.
AGTGTTTTTCTAAGCGAAGCTGGACAAATTTCATAAAAGGTTAACATCTATTGTCATTTTACTGACCCAGAAATAATGTCGCTAAATTTGGCTGAAGAGGTACAAGGCAAATAGAAAAACAATCCGATGCCATTTTTTTTTCAACAAAAAAAAAAAAAAAAGAATAAAGAAACTCTGATTTTGTTTTTCTTTATTCACGTGTTTCAGAGAAGCCTAAAACACGATCCAAAATTACCAACGGGGTTATTTAAAAAGAAAAACAATGAATCTGATTTTAAAATAAACAAGTAATTTAGAATAAAAGTCGATAATTGTATCTCTTTAGGTGATTTCCTTTAACAACTAGTTGTACAATGGTTAGAGACTAGGAATGGTAAACCGCCAAGCCGAGTTCGAATTCTGGTCTCGATCAGATTCACTTTTGCTCAAATAACCTTCTAAAATGTATAAGCCCACCACTTCTCCTCGCCATCAAAAGCCGCTACTACTGTTATATATTTAGTAATCCTTAATAAAATCTAATAAGAATCTGTTCTGACCTTGTATTTCGGCTTCAACCATATATCCGCCGTAATGTAGCTTCCCGGTGTCTTTACAATAAGAAAAAAATAATTAAAAAAACTTTTAATTAGTCGGTCTGATGAACTTTCCAGACAAATTGTTGATATTGAAACTAGTTAAGACTTCATAGAGACTTTGGGGTATTATGGTGGCTGTAGTAAAACTGGCAAGTAAAAATGTGTTGCTGTAGTGTTTTTGAACCAGTAATAGATAGATAGATAGATAGATAGATAGATAGATAGATAGATAGATAGATAGATATGAAAAGACTGAGATAGATAGATAGATAGATAGATAGATAGATAGATAGATAGATAGATAGATGAAAAGACTGAGATAGATAGATAGATAGATAGATAGATAGATAGATAGATAGATAGATATGAAGAGACTGAGATAGATAGATAGATAGATAGATAGATACATACATACATACATACATACATACATACATACATACATACATCGTGTGATAGATAGTTTTTGAGTTTTGTTAAAGGACATATCAACCCCTTTGGATTATCTAATGCCAAAAAGGCGGGGTTTTAAGTGGGGTTATTTTGTTGTTTTTATTTAATATTTGGTTATAATGAGAAAGTTGATTTAATCAGATTTTGATAATTTTTTTTTTATTTTAGAAAACTGAAGATGTCTCAAAAATGTATCATTGGTAATATCTTTTCTTCAACAATGTATATTTTTCTACAAAAGTCTATTTTATGTATATATATAAACAGAAATTATGACTAAGTGTAACCATACTAAAATATATCTATTAGGTTCATACAACCGTGGATGAAAACATTGTAATTTCTTGTAATTTTTAAAAAAGTTTCCTGCTACGTGAGCGTTCCAAAAAAAAACAACACCATTACGTGAGCGTTCTTAAGAAAAATGGATAAACAGTAAAATCAGTTATTGCAAATCGCCTGAAGACATCACCCATGGTAGAAACCTAGGTTGCGTAATAACTCTTTTACAAATGAATATATATATATATATATATATATATATATGAGACAATGAATGTCTATTGTGTTTAATCATGAAACCTTCTAAACATTGTATTTTGGCTTTAATTTCAGGTGAAATAAAGACAAAAAATCTCCAACATTTAGATAATTTATCCAAATAATTATAATTATCCAAATGTTAGAGAATTTTTGTCTTTATTTTCACGTGAAATTAAAACCAAAATACGATGTTTAGAACGGCTCATGATTAAACATAATAGACATTCATCATCTCTTATATATAACAGTATATGTTTAGAAAATTATCTGCTGCCTCGATATATATATATATATATATATATATATATATATATATATTACGGAAATTAACGAAACTGGTTATAAACAAACGACGATTTGAAATGATTTGTTTTAACATTTTTGAGCGATACTCGTATTTAAGTAGATAATTTGTTTATAATCAAATGTATTATATATTTATTTCTACCAGTCTGATTATTTACGATAAATTTTTGTAATGAAAATGAGTGTCATTCGGCAGAATTCAAAACTGCGACCCCTATCCACATAGAGGAAGCCACCATGGGATTCGTGGTCGAGATGTGTAAGACGCACCAGGTCAATTGGTGGTTTCCCTTATGTGGATAGGGGTCGCAGGTTCGAATCCTGCCGAATGACACAAATTTTCATAATAAAAATTTATCGTAAATAATCAGGCTGGTAGAAATAAATATATGATACTGTTTGATTATAAAAAGAATATTTACTTAAATACTAGTATCGATCAAAAATAATGTTCAAACAAATCATTTCAAATTGTCGGTTGTTTATAAATAACCAGTTTCGTGAATTTCTGTAATATATATATATATATATATATATATATAGATAGATAGATAGATAGATAGATAGATAGATATGAGAAAAATTAAGGTAGACACGTTATTCCATGGTAAATCGGAAGTGTAGTCCTATTTCAGGCGAACCATCATCAGCTTCCGTCTTTATTGTACAAAGGATTTTACACGAATGAAATTGGCAAAGACCTAAAAAAGCAAATAAAAATAACGGTCGCTCCCTTAAAAGAGAAAATGTAAGAAAAAATACATCATTACATCAGTTCGGCGAACACGCACACATATTCATACATAAGCATATATATAAGCAACATATAATCAAAGAACACGCGTAAGTGCGGATGTCAACAAAAATCCAAAGATACATTCAACCTGTCAGTTAGACTGCTGACCCGTAGATTTGAAACGTAAAGAAAGTGGGTTAGGTGTGTGTGTGTGTGTGTGTGTGTGTGTGTCTGTGTGTGTGTGTGTGTGTGTGTGTGTGTGTGTGTGAAAGATATATATATATATATATATATATATAGAGAGAGAGAGAGAGAGAGAGAGCGTTAAAAGAAAGGGTAAGTATCTTAAAGCGTAAACGAAAAGGGAAGAAGAAGAAAGAAGAGAGGAATAAATTTAAAATAGAAAAAAAGATGATACGAGAAAATGAGAAAATAAAAATAAATAAATATTTGTATTAACGGTGACAAGATAAGAAATTGGAGTGTAGAAATGTTTTTTAAGAGATAATAGTTAATATGTTGTGATCACAAAATCATCACACCACTATATAATCAAAATTATACTAATTATACAATCAACAAAACAAATATAATACAATATAAAATTTAAAAATTTAAAAATATTTAATTCTAAAGTAAGCCTAATTATTCTATTTAAATTTAATTGTTTAAACTTAATTATTTAGTTTAAAAATAAATTTACACATTACTAGTGAAAGGATAAGAAATTCGAATTTTAAAAACCTAAGAAAATTAAACAATTAAGATATACTAGTTAATCAATCCGCTTTAATCACAATTACCACCCCCCCACCACTGTATAATCAAAATTATACTAATTATTCCGTTAAAAATGCAATAATAATAATACAATAATGAAGGTAAATTTTTTGGTCAACGGCACAGTTATAATACCGTATATCTTTAGTAATGTAAGAAAAAATATATATGTACACATACAACGCACACACATACGTAAATGCGTACACACATATCCGCACACGCATATATATGTATACACATATATGTACACGCACATATATATATATATATATATATATATATATATATATATATATATATATACATATACACATATACGAACACACACATATATATATACACTCAAACACCAGCAAAAACAAATATGTAAGCAATACCATAGACATATAAAAACCGTATACAAAAAAAAAATTTTTAAAAACCTTGAGACATATAACAATGGTGTACATTTAAACAATATATATTTCGTAAAATAGTGTGATGTGTGGAAAGTCTTCATAGGAATGAATGAGAGGCTAAAAGATTAATATAGTTTAAACCGGCTCCTGTGTCGACATTTAAAAATTAGTTCCCTATCTATAAATTCAGATAAAACTTAGAGAGGAAACAGGCATTATCCAAATGTAAAAGTACGAAGAATAAAATCGTAACCTCTCCGAACATTAATTTAGACAGGGGCTCAATATAAAAATAAAATGAATGAATATTCATCATTAAACTTTTACATTAGAACATGTAAATAACTACAACAAATCTGTACATTTTGCTTGATAAAAAATGTCTCATAAGGAAGTTAAGAATGCTTGTAAATTAACTGATGAGACATTTTTCTTTCAATGTCGAAACAAAATTTACAACTTTGGAGTAGTTATTTACGTGTTCTAATGTAAAAAGTTTGATATATATATATATATATATATATATATATATATATATATATATATATATATATATAATTCTGTTTGTTTATATCTATCTAACCATCCATCTATCTGTCTCATTCTGTTCATAATGCAACATATGCAACACTCTATCTAACTATTCATATCGGTCTGTACATATCTATCTATCTATCTATCTATCTATCTATCTATCTATCTATCTATCTATCTAGGTCTGTTCATTATCTATCTATCTATCTATCTATCTATCTATCTATCTATCTATCTATATAGGTCTGTTCATTATCTATCTATCTGTCTGTCTATCTATCTATCTATCTATCTATCTATCTATCTATCTATCTATCAATGCATTTTTCTATTTATCTATATAGGTCTGTTCATTATCTATCAATCTATCTATTTATCTATGTATTTTTCTATTTATCTATAGAGGTTTGTTCATTATCTATGTATCTATCTATTTATCTATGCATTTTTCTATTTATCTATGTAGGTCTGTTCATATCATATCTATCTATCTATCTATCTATCTATCTATCTATCTATCTATCTATCTATCTATGCATTTTTCTATTTATCTATGTAGGTCTGTTCATTATCTATCTATGTATCAATTTTTCTATACATTTTTCTATTTATCTATATAGGTCTGTTCATTATCTATCTATCTATCTATCTATCTATCTATCTATCTATCTAGGTCTGTTCATTATCTATCTATCTATCTATCTATCTATCTATCTATCTATCTATCTATCTATCTATCAATGCATTTTTCTATTTATCTATCTAGGTCTGTTCATTATCTATCTATCTATCTATCTATCTATCTATCTATCTATCTATCTATCAATGCATTTTTCTATTTATCTATATAGGTCTGTTCATTATCTATCTATCTATCTATCTATCTATCTATCTATCTATCTATCTATGCATTTTTCTATTTATTTATCTAGGTCTGTTCATTATCTATCTATCTATCTATCTATCTATCTATCTATCTTTGTTTATATCTATGTATATATGTTTGTTCCTATCTGTCCATCTATCTTTCTATCTAAGTTTGTTCATATCTAAGTTTGTTTATATTTATCGATTTGTGTATATACGTATATATATATATGTGTGTGTGTGTGTGTGTGTGTGTGTGTGTGTGTGTGTGTTTCTCTGTGTGTGTGTGTGTGTGTTTCTCTGTGTGTCTGTGTCTTCTTTAACTTCTCTTTCCATGGTTTTTAGTAAATCAAATTTAACATTTTTGTCTGAGAAGTTTTTATCAAAGCTTTTGTAATACTACGATAACTTCAAAACATCACACACATATATATATATATATATATATATATATATATATATATATATATATATATATATATACCTCCAGTGATTAGAAATTGATAATTGTTCATTCATAATGGAAGACATTTTGCATATTATCTAAATCTTTTAATCAACCACCAAAAGATTTACCGAAAAATCAATTAAATGATTTTTTTTAAAATCAGACGAAAATAATTAACAAAACATGAATCACTCATTTCTTCGTAAAATTCGGCGTATGTTTTTTTTTTTTTCATGATAATACAAAGAATTTTTTTTAATTTAAAAAAGGAAACATTTTACAAATCAAATGTCTTTTTGTTTTAAAAATAATACTAAAGAACAACATTTTTACATGTTTCATTAAATGTGACTGACAAGGAAAAGTCTGTAATGTAATTGGCCCTGACCTGGCATCTCGACCTTACTCAGTTTCTGTCTGCCGTGACGTAGTTTCCCGCTGTATCTTCTATAAATATTTGCCTAGCAATTGTTCTAATGAGCATTCGTTCTGATAGATTGGCGACTACTGTTGAAATATATAGACGTAACCGTAAGTTCTATTCTAATAGGGTCTTCTTTTGCACTTCTCACTCGTGAAATCTTTTCTGATTTATCTTTTTCTTGCTACATCAGTCAGTTAAGTACCATGCGTGATACACGCTTGGGCGATCGTGTTTCGAAAGAGACATGACTGACTGGGCAGATGATTATCCCGCAGTAGGTTGCCATTGCTTTCTGCGGTAGACTGGTTGCCAGCCAAGGCTATAGAACCCAGTCTGCCCTGTTATTTAACCCATAACTTGAGGGAAGAGACGGATTAGTACCATTCCCAAAGGTATTTGCGCATAAGTGAATGCAATGAATTCAACTGGAATTCGAACTCGGCTCTCCGCTTTGTCGTTCCGAGCCGATATCCACTGCATCATAACACACGATCTTCAAAAATTTAAATGCAATGATATCGTCATTTTTCCTACAATCGTTCTTTTATTGTCCTTTCGCCTCACTAAAGTTTTCTCAAACTCTTTCACTTGTAACGCCTTACTTGGGGTAAAATGATTATAATAGCAAATAAAGCTAAAGCTCCTCAAAACTTCCAATCTTCCGATATTATTATTACTTTTTAATCGTTTCACCCCAAGCAAGGCGGTACCGCCACTGATGCGCAAAGGGCTACATAAGAGAGATAACGTTTTCGGCAGAAGGAGAGTGAAGAGAAAGACGAACCAGCTACAGTGGGTGTCAAAGAAAGGGCAAGAAAAGGATGGGAACGCAGGTGTGAAAATAGAGAAAGGAAAAGAACAAGATACACGAGGTTATGTAGGAAGGACTGGAGTTATATGGATATGAGATGGGAATTGACATTGCACTTAAATTTCTTGAAGATGTAGCCGTCAGGAAAGCAGGTATATGGAAGGGATTTCAACAGGCGGGAAGTGAGAGAAAAGAAGCTTCTGGGGTAGCATTGTCGCCTGCGTTTAACTTGATTTATCTGCAAAAAATTACAATTTTGTTGCCAGTCTGGTTGCACGAGTAAATTTTTGTGGAGGGGACACCAGTAACCTAAGTTCGTCAGAGCAGAAGCCATGAAAATATTTGTAGAAGAGACCGAGGGGAGCCACATCTGGCTGGAGTCGAGCTGCCAGGTCAAGACCAATATATCTGGTGGAGCGAATTGTGATCTTTTATTCATAGACAATGCCCAACTCAGTTCGACTCTTCCAAGAAGTGTTGTTGGTTCTGTACAAGCTTTCATTTCATTATTTTCAAATGATATGTGCGGATAGCCTGGCAGTTGAAAACAGATACACACCTAAAATATATGAATCTTTTATTTTTAACCCATTCTGAAACAATGTGTTGGGATTTACCTTAAATTGAATGCAGAAGAGCTTGGATGTTATTAAAAACAACTTTTCACAAAACAAGAAAATTGGAAAGCAAAAAAAAAAAATAGCATAAATTAAAATAACGGTTTGTATACAAAAGTCGCACAATGTTTTTTATCCCGAACGAGGATATAATGTATAAAACCATTGTAACAGACAACATTAACACAGACGAGAAAATTTACATAGGAGGTACAGAAATAACGTTCAAAGAAAGATTTAACAGTCACAAAACATCATTCAAAATAGAAAGATACAAAACAGAACAACAATATCAAAATATGTATGTAACTAATGGAAAAATTCGCTATAATTACCTTTAAAAACCAAAGTAAAATATTAAACAAGTCAAACGAGATAATAGTAGATATTCAAATAAATACTTACTTTATTACTGAAATACCAACAAAAACAAATAAACACAACACAAATCGCAACCCAAAATTATTACATACAAATGCACATGTATAAACACTCAATCATGACCAAGTAGAAAAAAATATAAGATGACAAAGAAAGAAAGCGAAAAAAAAAAAAAAGAACAACCAGATAATACAACAATCATGACACGGAAAAAATTCACAATAACTCTAACCAACACGCATGCACATATAAACACAAACACTTAATCATGACCTTAAAAAAATTAAGTGGGCATATATAATAACACGGTAAAAAGAGGTTAACTCAACACGCCCAAAATATTAAAATTAGATGTCAACACAACATTAAGAAATTAAGCACGCTTAAAATGCATCAACACAATCAAAAGAAATTAACCCCCAACTATTTTACCACTTAAGAAACAGCAAAAAAAAAAAAACAAAGATAAGCAAGTAATACGAGTTATCAAACAAAAATCACTCACACACAAAGATATCAAATTACACCAAAGTTCATATGAATGCAGAAAAAATTGGAAAACAGCAGCAAATTGAACAAATGACCCTGAAGAGTGAAGACATTACAATAATGCCCTCAAGAAACTTCGAAGACGGACTGACTGAAATAATACTGCTTAGCTAAGTGACAAACTTCTCCACATTAATTATACTAACGCTCTAACCTTGATATTGAGCTCTTTATAACAAAAAGTCTGCTTGCCTAAAATGCCTTTTAACCAGCAAACTACTGAAAAACAGCAATTTTAACACTAAACATCATTATAATTTGACACTACATACATACATACATACATACATACATACATATATATATATATATATATATATATATATATACATATATATATGATAAAAATGTAGGTATTATGTATGCTATATATATGGATAAAACTGCTCAATATCTGGGATAGAAAATATTCATATATAAGAATGGACACTGAGATCAACACCGAGTCGCCACCGTCTGTTTTATTTTTTAATGCAATCTGCTCTGACTATCTTACGAATACCATAAACAGGCGATGTGAATAATAAGGAAGTTCTAAGGAAAACAGAAAAAAATGCTTATCATTAGAATAAAAAAAAAGACAAAATGCACTTTCTTGGACTCATTAGAAGGAAAGAACGAAAAGATTCAATGCAAAACTGAAAAAGATATCAAAGACGATATTTGATTTTAATGAGAAAAAGAAAGAAAATACAAACTGCATTGTCTTGCTACCAATGGTTATAATAGTAAGTCTCGTTTGATTCCTGTGGTAATCTTATGAACTCTCTATCAGAGATCTCATAGAACTCTGACAGAACTCTGGGTATATACCAAAGTCTCTCTACTGAGACGATATGTGATTCAAAATCGCATTTAACTTGGAGAACCTGTGATCGTACACTCTGGCCAAGGGTCATATTTACCCATCCCCCACAAACTCGGGATCGGGCACTTTGCGTTGTCTATTTTTCACAGCCGAGTTACCGTCCGTAGACAGAGCCCAAACTGTGTAGCCCTCCTCCTGACGACAAAAAGCTTAACAATTGCGAGCCAGACTGCGGACTGTCAGAATTATTTGTATTTACCAAAAGTCTCCCCATTGAGACAGGATGGGACACAAGGTCAGATTAAACGTTGAGAGCACGTACACTCGGAACAAGGGTCAAAATTTACCCAGACTTCGCAACAGCAGGAACGGGCACTAAGACTGTTGATTCTTTTCAGCCAAGTTTCTGTCCATAGACGAGGCCTCGACTGAGCCGAACTTTTCATGAAAGCAGAGAGCTTGTTTGTCTTTCTCAGCCGAGACCCAGACTGTAGAGCGATCCTAGACTGAGTCGCACTCTGTCCGTTGTGAAAAGAAATAAGAAAGAAAGAAAATAAAATGAAAAAATGAAAAAAGAGGGTAGAGAAGGAAAAAGAATAAGGCGTAAAGAACAAAAGATTTTCGACAAGAAAACAAATTAAAGAAAAACTTAACGAATGAAATAAGAAAACTACTTAAAAAAAACGAAAAAGGAAGAAAGAAAGAAAGAAAGAAAGAAAGAAAGACAGAAAGGTGAAGACTAAAGAAAGAAGGAAAGTAAGATAGAAAAAGACTAAAAGGAAGGAAATTAATACTGAGTGAGACAAAAAAAGAAAGAAAGAAAGAAAGAAAGGTGAAGACAAAAGACAGAAGAGAAGTAAGAAAGAAAAAGACTAAAAGAAAAAAGAAACACACTGAATGAGACAAAAGAAAGAAAGAAAGAAAAGAAAGAAAGAAAGAAAAGAAAGATGAAGACAAAAGAAAAAAGGGAAGTAAGAAAGAAAAAGACTAAAAAAAAAGAAACACTGAATGAGACAAAAGAAAAAAGAAAGAAAGAAAGAAAGGTGAAGACAAAAGAAAGAAGGGAAGTAAGAAAGAAAAAGACTAAAAGAAAGAAAGAAACACAGAACGAGACAAAAGAAAGAAAGAAAGAAAGAAAAAGTATCATAAAGAAGACAAAAAAGAAAGAAACAAAGAAACAAAAACAAATAAAGAAACAAAGGAAACGACTAAAAAAACAAAGAAAGAATACGACAAAAAAAGAAAGAAAATAAAAAGAAATAAGGGAAGAAAAAATAAACGAGAAGATAAAAGAAAAAAGGAAAGAAACGCAAAGAAAGACAGAAAGAAAGGAGACAACAAAAAGAAAGAAAGAAAGAAAGAAAGAAAGAAAGAACTAAACGAATCAAGTCGGAAGGTAATAAAGAATGAAACACGAACACTTTCAAATGATGGCGGATGAAAGATTAAAAAATAAAAAAGTAGAAGGGGTTTTGAATTCTTGGGGGTGCAATGACAGGACCTGTGTCAAAGGCGAGGCAAGAAGATGAAAAGAATTAAAGATGAAAGAAAAGGAAGACACCAAAATGGAAACCGAGTCCTCGAATCCTGAGGACGACGGGAAGGAATAAGTCGGCCGAGTTCCGACGAGCGACTAAGGACACAGCATGCCGCTTCTATCATTACCAGTGTAAAATCGTCTGCTTCTGGGTTTCGAAATCTCCTTTGAATCCCGATGCACTTCTTGTCTCCTACTTATGGGTGGACTTTCCCGCCGCTTCTCAGTGGAACTTGCGTCGTCGATTGATTAACTACTTTCGAGGCATGACTTCTTGCACGCCAAAAGTCTGCTTAGGCTAAGCCAGGCTTTGACATATTGCAACTTGCTCACAAATGTACGTAAAGTCAGGCGTTGGCTTTTATAAGTGAAAGCTTAGAAACATATTTACCTAAAGATAATGATAATAACAACGGATTACACATAGGTTTGAATGCGTGCACGCAGGTGAGGTTGGCTTTGTTGGATTTACGCAAAAGCCTTTTTTAACTACCTGATTTTTATGTCCCTTTCATATATATATATATATATATATATATATATATATATATATATAATCATTACAGGGAATGAAAGCTCTTAGATAAGTGTAAGCATATTCGTTCTTTATGTATACATGTGTGTCGGTGTGTGTGTTTGCGTATGAGTAGAGTGGAAAGAGTTGCATACGTTATGCATATGCATTATTAAATTGTATATTCGTAACTATATATTTATACATATATATTTCTATATATGCATATATAAATATATATATATATATATATATATGCATATATATAAATGTATATAAAATATATATAAATGTTTATAAAATATACATATAATATATATACATATATATACAGTGTAACCCTGATATAAGAGAGTTGTCGGTACCGGGTAAAAGTTATCTCATATCCGACTTTCTCTTATATACAGGTTTCTCTTATATCCGGGTTTGGTCTATTTCATATACATTACCCTAGGTTCTAATTTGGTTCTAATAATCACTCTTATATCCGGGTATCTCTTATATCATGGTATCTTATATCCGGGTTATACTGTATATATATCTAATGAGTGTAAATAAATATTGCATTTATAATAAATATATATGTATGTAGAAAAATATATACTCCATATATATATATACATATATATATATAGATATATATATAGAGAGAGAGAGAGAAAGAGGGGAAGAAATGTATACATTATACATATAAATAATAAAAGCATACACTAATATATATGATAAATTATATTTTAGAACATGTACATAATTTTTCTATATATATCCACGACAAAGGTACATTTGTTTCGACATTGAAACTTCAATGTCCCATCACGTGGTATGTAAAGGAATGGAAAGCGAAGTTTCAATGTCGAAACAAATGTACCTTTGTCGTGGATATATATAGAAAAATTATGTCAGTCAGTTAAGTGCCATACGTGAAACACGCTTGGGCGATCATGTCTTGAAAGAGACATGACTGACTGGGCAGAAGATTATCCCGCAGTAGGTTGCCATTGCTTTCTGCAGTAGACTGGTTGCCGACGAAGGCTAGAGGACCCAATCTGTCCTGTTATTTAACCCATAACTGGAAGGAAGAGACGGATTAATACCTTTCCCAAGGGTATTTGCGTGTAAGTGAATACAATGGATTCAACTGGAATTTGAACTCGGCTCCCCGATTTCTCGTTTCGAGCCGATATCCACTGCGCCACAACGCACATATGTTCTAAAATATAATTTATAATAAATATTTACAGGTCTATATATTATATATCGAGCGCTGTTTTAAATTAATGTTTTGGATGTTGTAAGAATTCTTCGTTCTGCATTCACTTGGATATATATATATATATATATATATATATATATATATAAATGTATATAAATGTTCGCCCGTTTATTTCTCTTTCTCTCTCTCTCTCTCTCTCTCTCTCACTCTCTCTCTCTCTCTCTCTGTTTTAATTAATGCGCAATAAGTTGATAAGCCGTTAAAAACAAATCAGTCAAGTGTATGTATGTATGTATGTATGTATATATACATATACAGAATGATGCATATATTTCAATACTCATTATATATTTCGAAAGAGATAATGAGTTTCGACACATTACAAGCGTACACATACATGCACATACACACACATCTATATACCTACATATACATGGTGCGATGGATAAATTGTTTAAATTATGCAAAAATGAAAATAAAACTGATATCTCATTTTAACAGAAATATTTACCAAAATTACACAAAAATATCTTGAAATATGAAAGACTAAATTTATTCAATAAAAATCACCACTGGCTTCAACCATGGCCTCCAGACGACTTTGGAATCTCCTGCAACTCTTTTGGACGGTCTCCATAATCTTTGCCTTCAGTTCATTTTTTGTGTTTTGTTAGTTTCTCGCTCAAATGCGCCTCACACATAATAATCAAGGAAGTTGCAGTCTACGAAATTAGGTGGTTGGATTTTAAGGGGTGATGTAAGCGTAGAAATTGTTTGACAGCCATGACTGGCTTCTCTTGCCAGGATGGCTTGGTGCAGAATCCTGTTGCCAGCTACCCTCTTGACTCATGGCAGCAATACCACCTCAAAGCAATGATGTAGGCCTCCGTGTTTAGTCAGAGACCTTCACCAATAAATTCGGGAATTCTTTTCTTCCGGGTTTCCCGAGCTGATGTACCTTCGTAATCACCATTAGTCTCACCCAACTCTTTCCGAATCCTCTGCACTGTCCTCAGATTGACACCCAAACACTCGGAAATGTTCGCATTGGAGCTTCCGGTGCGAATGCTAAGCATGCTGTTTCTAAATATTTGGTGGAGTGAATTACGCCATGTTGTTCTGGACTGAATTACGTCATGATGTTACGTCATAGTGTTCACAGACGGTGCCCAACTGACCCGACAATACTGTGCAGTCAACAAAATAAAAGACAAACAACGTGCATAGTAAAATTGAAAATAAAAATGGCGACAATTTACCTACTGCACTCACTGAATATATCTTCTCAGCCAAGTCTCTAACAGTAGACGGAGCCTAGATGGAGTCGAATACTTCCTGAAAGCAGAGTGCTTGTCAGTCTTTCTCAGCCGAGACCCAGTCCGTAGAGCGATCCAAGCCAGACTGAGTCGCACTCTGTCTGATGTGAAAAAAAAAATAAGAAAGAAAGAAAAGAAGATGAAAAAATAAAAAAGAAGTAGAGAAGGAAAAGAATTAGAAGTAAAGAACGAGGAATTTTCTACAGAAAAACAAATTAAAAAAGAATAAACGAATAAAAAATAGCTTCCTCAAAAAGAAAGAAAGAAAGAAAGAAAGGATGAGACAAAATGAAAGAAATAAAAAAGAAAAAGAAAGCAACAGACTGTGATAGTGATAGATAGATAGATAGATAGATAGATAGATAGATAGATAGAACAGACTGAGAAAGAAAGAAACAAACAAACAAACAAACAAACAAACAAACTGTGATAGATAGATAGATAGATAGATAGATAGATAGATAGATGATAGAACAGACTGAGATAGATAGATAGATAGATAGATAGATAGATAGATAGATAGATATGAACAGACTGAGATAGATAGATAGATAGATAGATAGATAGATAGATAGATAGATAGATATGAACAGACTGAGATAGATAGATAGATAGATAGATAGATAGATAGATAGATAGATAGATAGATAGATATAGACAGACTAGATAGATAGATAGATAGATAGATAGATAGATAGATAGATAGAAAGAAAGAAAGAAAGAAAGAAAGAAAGAAAGAAAGAAACAGACTGAGAAAGAAAGAAAGAAACTTAGGTAGGTAGGTAGGTAGGTAGGTGGGTGGATGGATGACTGGTTAAAAGAAAGTGAAAATGCTATTTGAATAGATAAGATATAATTGTTTGCCCATAAATCTCTCGTGCCATACATTTTTCAGCTGGGCTGATTCATCTACTTACACAAAAGCTTAACTTGAAAAATCCCTCCAATATTGGATTTTATATCTACATTTCCAGCAATATCCGAATGCTTCTGCATAACACTTTTAACCCCACATCTACAAGAGGCAGATTCGTGTTTGTGTTCGGGTTTCGAATCGTTATGAAACCAAGGTATCAGATGTTCATTTTTAGAAAGATTGGCGCAACATACTCTTCCTAAAACTCTCTTCTCTTTTTTTCATCCTCACAAAGTTAATCTTTCAAGTTAAGGTCTCATCATTTTGCAGTTGAAATGGCTAGATGTAACCGTAAGTTCTATGCTAACAGTTTCTTCTATTGCACTTACCGCCTGCTGAACTGTCTTCCGGCTTCTCGCTTATGCGTTACTTTCCTCGGTCTCTTTTAACTTCAATCTGCCCTGTGTGTATCAAATTTTCCAAACCCACTTTCCTATGTATGTGTCCCAGAAATTTTAACTGTCTCTTTTTTATTAACCTCACTTAGCATAAAAGACCTATATTGTTTCTATTGTCTCCGGAACATTGTCTTTGCTCATTATTCGGTCCGTAATATTCTCAGCATCCTTCTGTAGAACCACATTTCTCTTCCTTCAAGTCTATTCTTCATCTATAAAGAGATTGTCAAGCATTCACTGACATATAGGAGAACAAGTATCATGCAGCAGTTCAGTACTCTTTTCTTTGTTACTAATTTCCCTGTTTCTTAATACTTTGCTAAACTTTTAGAACGCATCTTTCGCTCTTGCAAAGCGCGTTCATATTTCAGTGACGCACTTTCCTCTTTTGTTAAAATACTTTCCAGATATTTAAATTGTTGCATTTGTTTGATTTTTGGTATCTTCAATCTGTAATTTGCATCTTTGGGTGTTACTTTTGCTAGCAACTATGCATTTCATCTTCTTGGCTAACTCTCTCAGCCGACCTCAAATGGAATGACTACATTGAATCCATAGCTAAATATCTACTGCTAGGAAAGTCGGTTTACTGTGTCGGGCCAGGGAGTTTTTTCTCGTCTGAATCTATTTTGGACATATATAGATCTACCATCCGCCCGCGCATTGAATACTGCTGTCACATCTGGTCGGGTGCTCCTGCTATTCATTTCGGAGTTCTTGATAAAATCCAACGAAGAATCGGTCATGCAATAGATCCCGACCTGGTTGCTCAACTCCAGTCACTTTTTCACCGAACTAATATGGCTTCTTTCTGTCTCTTCTGCAAATACTTTCACGGCTTCTGCTCCGATGAACTTAGCTCCCTGGTGCCCCTTCTGCGTGAATTTACTAGACTAGCAACTAGGTCCCACCCTTTTACAGTGAAACAAAGCAACTTCTACACTCAGCTTCTTTTCTCGCACTTCCCGCCTGTAAAATTCCTTTCCATATACTTGCTTCCCTGACAGCTACAATCTCCAAGAATTTAAATGCAATGTCAATTGTCATCTCTTATCTCCTTGACTAGCATCATTCCCCTGACAACCCTTCTATCATGTTCTTCTCCCTTTCCACTCTACTCTCATGCAGCTCTCTTCACACTAGTGTTCTCATCCTTCTCTTACCCATTCTCTGATAACCCCTGTAACTCGTTTCACTCCTCTTATGTAATCCCCTGCGCACCAGTGGCAGTACTTCCTTGCTTGGGGTGAAATAGTTATAAAAAACACTTCTTGCTTTCCTTTACTACCTTCTGTAGAAACTCTTGTAGTTGACTTTTCGTGTCAATCTTTGCCATCTGTGCATCTTATGTTGTTAAAATTGCAGCCTCCAATAATGAATCTTGGTAGGGTTTCTATATCTTTGGAAATGGCCTCACTGTATAGATTAAAAAGGTCTGGTGGGAAGACGAATCCTTGTCATACACCCCTTTTTATTCTCGTGCATTTAGAAACTGCTTAGGTTTTAACTGCTTTTAGAAACTGCTTTTAGAAACTGCTTTTTGAAACTGCTTAGGTTTTAACTGCATTTAGAAACTGCTTAGGTTTTAATGTCCTTCCTACATATTTCCTACATATTACATTTTAATGTCCTTCCTACATATGACAAGTTTATCTCGTAGAACTTTGTGACGTATTTTATCAAACGCTGTTGCACTTGAAATAGGACAAGAACAGTTCCGGTTCGTTAAAGACACTGGAGCAAAATAAATTCTCCTATTGAGAACGACAGATACGGGTTCGGTATATTCGAGGTTTTTCTTAACAACCTGTACGATTGAATTGTTTAATATTGTCAGCTTCATGTGCCCTGCAATGCTCACTTTCTGAATCGTACAATATTCTTTACGATATCATTTTTTATGATAATAATATTCATTATAATTTCTCTTATAATAATATAAATATTTATTACAATTTAATTTACTTTTGTATTAGAATAAGATGCATTGAAATTTAATTTGTATTATAACAATATTCCCTTTTATTTAATTTAATTATTTCTTATTATAATATTCAATAAAATTTAATTTATTTTTATTATGATATTCATTACATATTCATTTAATTTTTATTGCAATATTTTACAATTTAATTTAGTTTATTATTATTATTATAATTATTACATTAATTTCAATTTAATTTAATTATTTATTATAATTATATTCATTAAAATTTATTTTTTATAATTACAAAATTCAGTAGAATTTAACATTTTGTCACAATTTAAACAAATATGTAAAGAAAAGAATCGTTAATGTAAACAGCGAAAATACAATCCTGAAAAACTAGAGATCATACAAACGTTAACTTAACTTAACCAACATATACAATACAAGCCTGTTTCGCTAAATCACAACTCATCAGGGTCGCTAGACATCTTGTTTCTAGGCCGGATAGAAACTCGATCGATTTGGTGTCAATCGGAGTGGCTTCTCGCTATGTAATCGGTGCACGACTGAATGAGGAGGAAATTTTAGCGTTTTACATATATACGGTCAGCATATATATATAAAATGTCCTCCCACGTCAGCCGCTGGGAGAACTCAATTCATTTTTGAAGTGTAATGCGTAAATCGCAGAAGTAGTAACTGTTTTTAAAGTTTTCGCCTCTAGAGAGCTCAATCGTAATAAGTCAGAATATATATATATATATAGAGAGAGAGAGAGAGAGATTGATTGATTGATTGATTGATTGATTGATTGATTGGTTGTTTAAATACTTAATTTCTGGCCATAAGATTAGAACTGTGCACATTTGTATTAAAAAGTGTTCAATACAATTATATTGTAAGATTTTTGAATATTTTCTATTTGTAAACGAGTTATTACGCGACCTAGGTTTCTTCCATGAGTGGTGTTTTCAGGCGATTCGCAATTGGGCTTGTATGTGGATGACTAATATATATATATATATATATATATATATATATATATATTAATTATAGTAATAATACCAATAGTAACAGAACTAATTCTGTCAAAACTAGCAATAATTAAACTACAACTAAGATCGTCTTGAAACCCACCAGGAACTAACCCGGAGGGAAAAGGAGGGGAAGAAAAAAAGAAACAAACGAAATACCTGAACAGGAAGTCAAGCATACTTATATATATATATATATATATATATATATATATATATATATATATGCTTTATTTTTGTATTAGAATAACATGCATTGAAATTTAATTTGTAACAGTCACTTTCTCACCGATGTAATGTCGATTCCCTCTGTCTTTTCTACAAGTATTTTCATGGCAAATGCTCTGGCGAGCTGCTTTCCCTAGTTCCCCATCCCATGAATTCACGCATGCTACTAGATTGGCACCTAGGTCCCACTCCTTTTACCGTCGAAATAGTTAAATGTAACCGCTTTCTCTTTCTTTTACCGCACTTTTCGTTTGTGGAACTTTTTTTCTGCTTGCTTGCTTCCCTAATAGCTACAATCTCCAAATGCTGTCCTCTGTCTCCTTGATTCCCATCCCTATCTTATCCCTTTTTTCGACATCCCATGTAACTTGTTTTTTCTCTCAATGTAACCCCTTGCGTACCAGTTGCAGCCCTGCATTGCTTGGTGGGAAATAATTATAAAAAATATATCATTGAACTTTGTCTATCACTTAGACAATTGGAGGTAAAATATAGTGAAAATGACTGAACGAACAAAAATATCAGTAATCTCCCTTTAAAACATTTATGGGCAAACTGCAGCACGCAGGCCAGAAGCGGATGGTTCCACTTTCTGAATGACACTCGAAATTTTATGAGGAAAATAAAGTTTATTAATTTTTTTTTTTGTTTTCGTTTTCACTTGTTCACTCACACTTTCCCACATATAATCAAGTCCATAAAAACCGTTAAATAAAATATTTCTTAAATTTTGTAACTTTTTTTGTTTAAGGTAACATTTTCACCATTTTAAACCATTTGCGATTTTCACTACGGAAGATCTTGCTTGTAAATATCTTTTGCTTTAGAAAAAAGATGTTTATCACCTTTTTTTTTCGAATGAATAGGAAACAAATTACTCCTGTGTCATTTTCATCTGTGATAATATAAAAACCGAGATTTCACTTTTTAATTAATGCGAAATATTATCTCTAAAAATCAATAAACTTTTCCACATTTCTTAACAATAAGATTACGCGTATGGTCGCCTATAGTCATCATCATCATAATCATCATCATCCTTCGACCCATCTGTCTTTGGTCAGAAATTCATCGACAATCTCACAACAATCTCTATACGCAGAACTAACCTATCCATCACTGAGTCTCGGGCAATTATGTATGGATACATGTTTCCTTGGTACAGCACTTCCAGAACGAACGAACGCTCGACCGACGGTAATGATCCTTCCAGAGGTTCACCTACGGAAAACTTATTACGACTTTTACTTCCTCTAAACGATCAGGTTTATTTCTCAGCAAGTTTATATAAGTTCTATCAAGTCGTTTCTCCAAATGAGTAGACAAAGTCCAAGTCTCTGAACCATACAGAAGAACCGGATCAATCAATACTTGGAAAGTTCAAACTTTTAAGGAAGGTGGAAGATTAAAGCTCCAGATCTTATCAAGTTTGTTGCACGCATCCCAAGCAAGGGCTTTTCCCGAATCTACTATATATGATCCAAGATATTTGAAGTTCTCAGCCTTGTCGTTTGATGAATCATTGAGAGACTTGAATTCATTTGCCTCAGGGGATGTTGCAATAAACTCTTTGAGTCAATTTCAACGAAACATTAACTTGAATCATTTTAATAATACGGGTTACCTTATGATAAGCAATATCTTATGCGATCCAGAGGTCGGAAAACTTTGCCCTATGCCTGCTTTAAATCTCTTCCATAATTAAATCTCCAGGTGTTTAAATGTAGGGTCAATAGACACCTCCTATCACACTAACTCCCAACTATTCTCAGAACACTATCATCTACCCAACCCTCATTCTCTGTATCCTTACCCGCCTATCACCCACCCTCTGACATTTCCTATATTTAATCATCCTTTCTCCACTCTATGTAGCCCCCTGCGCAGTAGTGGCAGTGACATGCCTTGCTCGGGGTGAAACGCTTATAAAAAATTTAAAAAAATTACATTTGTATGAATGTATGTCAACGTGACCGGTACAAACTCCCAGACTGCAACATTTAAACACTTAAAAACATATATAATTTAATTCGGCATGTTCCAAATAAGGTACGGATAAACAATTTATTTCTGTGCATTAATGCGGGTGTACCCCAGGGCTTCATCTTTGTAGTCCTGGGTGTGACGATAAACTACACCCAGCAGTAAGGCCTTTGATGTGGAGTGTTGAACTCTTTCATGACATAATCCATATAATAAACTACAAGTTCTTAAATAAATCAAAACTGTATTCCAAAATATAACTTGAACAAAACTACAATATAAAACACACATCTCACTCCCTCTAGTAATCATGTTCTAACAAACATGTATATTCACAAAAGCTAAGAATCATCTACCATGTATTCAATTGTGAATGTAGAATAACGTATATTTTTATTACTTCAAAACTCCCAAGAAAATTAAATTTTGGCATTAAATGGCCCATCAGTCAGTCGGTTAAGTGCCATACGTGATACAAGCTTGGGTGATCATGTCTCGAAAGCAATATGACTGGGCAGAACTTTTCCCGCAGTAGGTTCTATTACTTTCTGCGGTAGACTGATTGCCAACCAAGGCAATAGAACCCAATCTGCCCTGCTATTTAAACCATAGCTGGAGAGATAATGGACGGATTAATATCTTTCCCAAAGGGTATTTGCGTATATGTGAATATACGAATATCGACTGGAATTCGAACTCGGCACTCTGATTTCCACTGCACCACAACACACATCCTTACCATAAGAAGTTGATATGCCGTTAAACAAACAAAACAAACGTACATGCTTTATCTTTGGGGAAATTTGATGTGTTATGGTTACCGCTTAGAGTAGCATTGTAAATTCCTCCTTAGCAGCTTTAAGTTTTTATTCAGACATTTGTCTCACGTTAGCATAAGTGGATAAAATATTTGATTGCGCTGGATTATATACCTTCATTTTGTGTGTAAGTCATGTTAGCAGGTCTTGGAAGGAGGGACGTACACTTTCTGCCAAATATCGCTGTTATTGATTGATATCTGGTGTATGGGTACCTCAGTGTGTTTACTCTATAAGTAATATTTGGTACTTGGATCCACCAGCCTTTCATCATTACAGTTCACTAGCAGTCCATAGGGTCGTATAAAGTCAGCGTCCCAAAATGGGTTGACATTGTTAGCCACCACTATCGTACTTCTATAAAAGCGGTGGAATCCCAGAAAGTCTATTTCAATAGAGGTTTCTCCATAATATTGCATAACTTTTCCATTAGCCGAGGATAGGCGGACTGGTTCTGGGTTTAGGTAGAGTCCATTGCCATATTTACTGGGTAGTATTCGCACTGAAGTAGCATTATTGATCAGAAATCTGAGCGATGTTTTTCCAATCCGTGATGGAACCTCAGAAAGCGACGAATTAGTAGTTGCAATGGCACTCCATTCTAAAAGTTTTCCGACCAAGACTCTTCATTTGGCATAGGTCCTCTGGCTGGTGACATTGATCTGGAATTTGGTTGTATTTTACGGGCTTCTTTATTTGGTCACTAGCACAATAGTGAGTAAGTTTTGGATTTTTCTAAAATAGGGGTGTTCACAGCATATTTGGGGTCTGATTTTCATGCATTTGAGTGTTGCGGTTTGTTGGCCTTCGGGTTTGCCTTTTCTAACGTTTACATGTGGTGTTAAAACTATACCTGTCTTCAGAAATGGCAAAAGATCATCAACTAAGGTACCAAGTCCATTTAAAGTCAAGTTCTTAACAGCGGCCATGACTGATGTTATTGAAAAAGACATAGCATGTAAGAAACAATGCCTGACTAAGTCTTCTCCTGCCCCTACGTTGTCGGTTGTTGCAATTAATTCTCTCGGGTAGTGAGAGAACCTTACCTGTCATCCTCATGCTCGCTATCAATTTTTCAGAAAGTTTCGGTATTGTTTTTTGTTAAAATGAATGCCTAGATTCTTTTTTCAGTTCTGGTTGTAGGCTCGAAAGCACATTATAAAACTTTGTTTCTGTGTTTGTTAGTTTTTGTATGTAGAACTGGGCTTCAGTAATAGCGAACCAACCAGCAGCGGCCGTCTCCATAACCACTGGGATTTCGATACCGATTATTGCTGATGTACCCATTTCATAGATTTTGTTTCAAGTTTTACAGTTTAGAAAATATCGGTTTTACTTTCTTGTCTTTTAAACACGAGGGGTAAAGCAAATAGTCATTTTTTTTAAAAACACGTTGCAAAACAAATATTCGTTATATATATATATATATATATGAGTGAATGAGGAACGAAGAAAAATTTACAACGTCCAAAACATTAATTTAAAACAGTGCTTGATATATAATATAGAGCTGTGAATATTTATTATAAATTATATTTTAGAACATGTACAAATTTTTGTTTTTTTTATTTTTTATATATATCCACTACAAATTGTACATTCTGTTTCGACATTGGACTTCTAATGTCTCATCAGACAAGGTTAAATATACAAAATTAGATTAATTGTAAAACTGTGCTTAAATACAAAAATAGTCTCTAGTTGCAGGAATAAACATTAAAGAAAGGGTTCAATCCCATCCTTTTCCACCCTTTGCACCTCCTTATTCTCCCCTTCTAATAAAACCAAAGAATAAAGGCTAGCCAGGCGGTCATAAAACACATTTTCATTAATCAACTATATCCCCTACCTACCCAGCTTTCTTCAAAATTCTAATTGACAATTTACAAGACTTATTCCCTTATCATAAACCCCTACCAACATCCCACACACAACTTCCAAATATAAGAAAAGAGGTCTTCTATTCCTTTCCACACCACCTGATGAGATATTGGAAGTCCAATGTCGAAACAAAATGTACATTTTATAGTGGATATATATAAAAAAAATTGTACATGTTCTAAAATATATATATATATAATTACGAATACTACATTCGTTGTAAAGCTATTTTAGCGAGAAAAATGTCGACATTTTTCTCGCCAAAATAACTATACAACAAAAAGAGAAGCCCGGAATGCCAACTACAGGTCGAGGATACTAAAATCAATCAAGTGCAGCAATTAGATTTTTTTTAATCATATCACCCCGAGCAGGGCGGTAACGCTACTGATGTGCAGGGGGCTACGTAAGAGTGAAAAGATTGGAAAAGAGAAAAGAGAAAGCCGGAAACCACATCCTAAACAGGGAACAAGAGATGAGCCTCTTCACCTCTTCAATAGACGTGGGTGGAGTGTGAACCGGGCGATAGATTACTCTATCTACTCCAATTGAAAAAAAAAAGGAAAAGGAGTGAAAAAGATCGGAAAAGAGAAAGCCGGAAACCACATCCTAAACAGGGAACAAGGGATGAGCCTCTTCACCTCTTTAATAGACGATATCTGGGAAGTTTTCTCACAAAGGATGGAAAGTCGGACACTTAAATACGAAAGCGCATTGGCATGGTCAATGACGAGTTTCAAAAACTAAGCAGAATATTGAGAGACAATAAGATTTCGTTTTTTAGATAAGTTGCGAATTCGACTTCCTTGAATTCATAACTCAAGAAGATCAAATTCGCAACTGATCTAAAAGATAATACATGGTTGTGTCATCAGCATAGATACTGAGGTGAGAACTAATGACATCAGAAAGAATGCGTTTATGAAAATAGGAAAAACGTAGGTCCAAAGATAGATCCCTTGGAAGCACCTGCACTCATGAAAAAAGATCTAGAAAAGTGGCTATTCAAAACAACTTTAATTTCGCGTTTTTTATAACCATTTCATCCCCAGCAAAGTAGAAACGCTACTGGTGCGCAGGGGTTTGCAGTGAGAAAAAAATGTACAGGGGATGTCAAAGAAAAGATGGTTGGGATTCAAGTAGATAAAAGATGGCAATTAACGTTGCATTGAAACTTTTGAAGTTTGTAGCTAAAAGGGATGCAAGCAAATTGAAGTGCGTTTTACAAATGGGGAGTGCGAAAAAAGAACTATTAGTGTAGAAGAGGAAGTTACATTTAACTATTTCTACGGAAAAAGGGTGGGACCCTGTTGCCAATCTAATAACACAATTAAATACACGCCGTCGGGGTACCATGGAAAAAAGGTCGTTAGAGCTGTTACCATGGAAATATTTGTAGAAATGTCAAAGAAAAGCTACATCACGTCGGTTAAAAAATGACTGTAGGCGAGATGCCAAGTCAAGATCGATTGCATTGCAGATCCTTCTTTGGATTTTGTCGAGAACCTCAAGATGAATAGCAGAAGCAACCGACCAGATATGGTAACAATATTCAATGCACGGACGAATGGTAGATTTATAAATGTGCAAAATGTATTTTGACGAGAAAGACATCCAAATCCGACACAGTGAACCAACCTTCCTAGCAGTAGATGCAGCTATGGATTCAATGTAGTCATTCCATTTGAGGTTATTTAAGAGAGTGATGCCAAGGAGGCGCAGTGCGTTGCTCTTTAGACGACTAGTGTCATCCATTCTAATGGTAGGCAGAAAAGATTCTCTATAATTGTTAAAAGCGAGCAGCTTCGTTTTGGAAGCCATTTCCTACTCTATTCAATCACAGATTGGAAGTCCTTTTGAAGAGCAGACTACTTATAGAGACGGTTGTAAATGGTAGTGTCTTGTTATAGTAATATATTAATGTTATAATAATATATCAATAATATATGTTATTACTAACACTTACTTTGTATCTATGTCCTTGTTATATTAATGCAATGTTTTGAACCGACTTTCTGTTGTTCCGTGTCTTACTTCCGGCACAAACTTTGCGGTGAAGTTTCGCCACAATAACATCACCACAAATTGGCGACAAAGATCCACAACAAAGATACAAATTATTTTCATTCTTCCAACCTTCAATCTTCTCATGATTCTGATAACCTCAGGTTGTAGAGAGTTCGATTATGTTTGGCACAAGGCCAATTTAATAAAAATTCAACCTTCTCTCTATTTCACAGTCTCTTTTCCCGCACTTCTCGCTTGTGGATCTATATTTTCCAGTCAACATTAATCTTAGACAAATTTAAATGCAATGTCAATCGCTATCTTCCTAATTACTCTTCTATTGTTCTATCTCCTTAGTAATGTTTCTGTTTTCTAATTCTTTCACACCCAGTAATCCCTTGTGTCTTAGTGGCTTTACTACCTTGCTTGGGGTTATCATCTGTCTTCTTGATTACTCTTCTATTGTTCTATCTCCTTAGCAATATTTCTGTTTTCTAATTCTTTCACACCCAGTAATCCCTTGTGTCTTAGTGGATTTACTACCTTGCTTGGGGTTATCATCTGTCTTCCTGATTACTCTTCTATTGTTCACTCTCCTTCGTAATGTTTCTGTTTTCTAATTCTTTCACACCCAGTAATCCCTTGTGTCTTAGTAGCTTTACTATCTTGCTTGGGGTTATCATCTGTCTTCCTGATTACTCTTCTATTGTTCACTCTCCTTCGTAATGTTTCTGTTTTCTAATTCTTTCACACCCAGTAATCCCTTGTGTCTTAGTAGCTTTACTATCTTGCTTGGGGTTATCATCTGTCTTCCTGATTACTCTTCTATTGTTCACGCTCCTTCGTAATGTTTCTGTTTTCTAATTCTTTCACACCCAGTAATCCCTTGTGTCTTAGTAGCTTTACTATCTTGCTTGGGGTTATCATCTGTCTTCCTGATTACTCTTCTATTGTTCACGCTCCTTCGTAATGTTTCTGTTTTCTAATTCTTTCACACCCAGTAATCCCTTGTGTCTTAGTAGCTTTACTATCTTGCTTGGGGTTATCATCTGTCTTCCTGATTACTCTTCTATTGTTCACTCTCCTTCGTAATGTTTCTGTTTTCTAATTCTTTCACACCCAGTAATCCCTTGTGTCTTAGTAGCTTTACTATCTTGCTTGGGGTTATCATCTGTCTTCCTGATTACTCTTCTATTGTTCACGCTCCTTCGTAATGTTTCTGTTTTCTAATTCTTTCACACCCAGTAATCCCTTGTGTCTTAGTAGCTTTACTATCTTGCTTGGGGTTATCATCTGTCTTCCTGATTACTCTTCTATTGTTCACTCTCCTTCGTAATGTTTCTGTTTTCTAATTCTTTCACACCCAGTAATCCCTTGTGTCTTAGTAGCTTTACTATCTTGCTTGGGGTTATCATCTGTCTTCCTGATTACTCTTCTATTGTTCACGCTCCTTCGTAATGTTTCTGTTTTCTAATTCTTTCACACCCAGTAATCCCTTGTGTCTTAGTAGCTTTACTATCTTGCTTGGAGTTATCATCTGTCTTCCTGATTACTCTTCTATTGTTCACGCTCCTTCGTAATGTTTCTGTTTTCTAATTCTTTCACACCCAGTAATCCCTTGTGTCTTAGTAGCTTTACTATCTTGCTTGGGGTTATCATCTGTCTTCCTGATTACTCTTCTATTGTTCACGCTCCTTCGTAATATTTCTGTTTTCTAATTCTTTCACAACCAGTAATCCCTTGTGTCTTAGTGGCTTTACTACCTTGCTTGGGGTTATCATCTGTCTTCCTGATTACTCTTCTATTGTTCACTCTCCTTCGTAATGTTTCTGTTTTCTAATTCTTTCACACCCAGTAATCCCTTGTGTCTTAGTAGCTTTACTATCTTGCTTGGGGTTATCATCTGTCTTCCTGATTACTCTTCTATTGTTCACGCTCCTTCGTAATGTTTCTGTTTTCTAATTCTTTCACACCCAGTAATCCCTTGTGTCTTAGTAGCTTTACTATCTTGCTTGGGGTTATCATCTGTCTTCCTGATTACTCTTCTATTGTTCACGCTCCTTCGTAATGTTTCTGTTTTCTAATTCTTTCACACCCAGTAATCCCTTGTGTCTTAGTAGCTTTACTATCTTGCTTGGGGTTATCATCTGTCTTCCTGATTACTCTTCTATTGTTCACTCTCCTTCGTAATGTTTCTGTTTTCTAATTCTTTCACACCCAGTAATCCCTTGTGTCTTAGTAGCTTTACTATCTTGCTTGGGGTTATCATCTGTCTTCCTTGATTACTCTTCTATTGTTCACGCTCCTTCGTAATGTTTCTGTTTTCTAATTCTTTCACACCCAGTAATCCCTTGTGTCTTAGTAGCTTTACTATCTTGCTTGGGGTTATCATCTGTCTTCCTGATTACTCTTCTATTGTTCACTCTCCTTCGTAATGTTTCTGTTTTCTAATTCTTTCACACCCAGTAATCCCTTGTGTCTTAGTAGCTTTACTATCTTGCTTGGGGTTATCATCTGTCTTCCTGATTACTCTTCTATTGTTCACGCTCCTTCGTAATGTTTCTGTTTTCTAATTCTTTCACACCCAGTAATCCCTTGTGTCTTAGTAGCTTTACTATCTTGCTTGGGGTTATCATCTGTCTTCCTGATTACTCTTCTATTGTTCACGCTCCTTCGTAATGTTTCTGTTTTCTAATTCTTTCACACCCAGTAATCCCTTGTGTCTTAGTAGCTTTACTATCTTGCTTGGGGTTATCATCTGTCTTCCTGATTACTCTTCTATTGTTCACGCTCCTTCGTAATGTTTCTGTTTTCTAATTCTTTCACACCCAGTAATCCCTTGTGTCTTAGTAGCTTTACTATCTTGCTTGGGGTTATCATCTGTCTTCCTGATTACTCTTCTATTGTTCACGCTCCTTCGTAATATTTCTGTTTTCTAATTCTTTCACAACCAGTAATCCCTTGTGTCTTAGTGGCTTTACTACCTTGCTTGGGGTTATCATCTGTCTTCCTGATTACTCTTCTATTGTTCACTCTCCTTCGTAATGTTTCTGTTTTCTAATTCTTTCACACCCAGTAATCCCTTGTGTCT
The DNA here is from genome assembly GCA_037127315.1 of Ascarosepion bandense. NCBI lineage: Eukaryota > Metazoa > Mollusca > Cephalopoda > Sepiida > Sepiidae > Ascarosepion > Ascarosepion bandense. Next base: position 2,063,360 of record JBBBDQ010000637.1, read on the forward strand.
TAGTAGCTTTACTACCTTGCTTGGGGTTATCATCTGTCTTCCTAATTACTCTTCTATTGTTCACGCTCCTTCGTAATATTTCTGTTTTCTAATTCTTTCACAAGCAGTAATCCCTTGCATCTTAGTGGCTTTACTACCTTGCTTGGGGTTATCATCTGTCTTGCTGATTACTCTTCTATTGTTCACGCTCCTTCGTAATATTTCTGTTTCCTAATTCTTTCACAACCAGTAATCCCTTGTATCTTAGTGGCTTTACTACCTTGCTTGGGGTTATCATCTGTCTTCCTGATTACTCTTCTATTGTTCACGCTCCTTCGTAATATTTCTGTTTTCTAATTCTTTCACACCCAGTAATCCCTTGTGTCTTAGTAGCTTTACTACCTTGCTTGGGGTTATCATCTGTCTTCCTGATTACTTTTCTATTGTTCACGCTCCTTCGTAATATTTCTGTTTTCTAATTTTTCCACAGCCAGTACTCCCTTCTGCCTTAGTGGTTTTACTGCCTTGTTTGTTGTGAACTTGATAAAAAATAAAAATAAAAATAAAATAATACGTCGTCATTAAAACGACAAAGATAAATGTATAAGTCCGAATATTTGCAAATGGATAAAATGTTTTTCGAATAATTCAAACGCATTTAAGCAACATAATTATTTGATAACAACGTAATTGTTATTTTTCATCCAGTTGATGGACGCAAACATTTACAGATGTGACAAAAACGCCGTAAACAAACTTCTGGATGTTTTCAACTTTTCAAACTTGCGACTTTTTCAAGTCTAAAGAACACCAAGACTTGTAATGATAACAATATTAATAACTAATTCCAATTAAACTACCAACTTTGAGCTTAATTATCTCCCTTTGATGTGCTCGCAAGTCGCGAAAATAAAATATTTCAAAAGACTGAATGAATTGTTTTCAAAATATGATCCTTAATGAAATTGTTCTTAATAAAGAGTAAAACTGAAAGATTCATTTAAGAAAAGAGAAATCGACGTTGACATCAAAGAAATCGGCAAGCGGTTGATCGTAAACAGGTTTAATGGAGAAAATTACATTGTTTACGTCCTTCTAGAAAAAAAAAAGAAAAAAACAAGAGATACTTTTTAACACATCAGAGAAAGTCACCAATTAATGCCAAATACTGAATGGTTATTTCTTATTAACATTTTCTTGCTTTAATAAAAAAAAAATGTCATTTAAATTTATTTTTGTTTAAAAACTGCGAAAAATCTATGCTATAATAAGAGCCGTGTCCGTCCGTCACGATTTCTTATAGAAATGCTCTCTATTATAATAAAGACCATTGTGTATACACACACACATATATGTGTGTGTGTGTTTATATATATATATTACGGAATTTAACGAAACTCATATTTGAATTTTTATTTGTTTAACATTTTGAACGGATACTCGTATTTGAGTGTGAAGTCTGTTTATACACACACACACACACACACACACACACACACACACACATATATATATATATATATATATATATATATATATATATATTAAGCAGTGCATTATAATTTCCACTGGCCTTAATCGTTTGAGAAATCATTTGGAAAATATCAATCTTTCGGCAGGAATTGAACCTGCAAACTCCCACATCGGAGAAATGCCGTCTTTAGTTATTAATCGGTCGACGAAAATCAGAATACCTATAAAAAGATGAAATTGAAATTTATCATCCGTGAAATCTTCTGTGGGTTCTAATGACGGCATCTCTTCGGTGTGAGAGTTTGTAGGTTCAATTCCTACTGGAAAATATATATTTTTCAAACGATTTCTCAATCGATTAAGGCAAGTGAAAATTATAATGTGCTGCTTAACTGTATATATGTATATAAAAAAATAAAATAAAAACAGACTTTCAACTTAAATACGAGTATCCATTAAAAATATTAATGTTAAACAAATAAAAATGCAAATATACATTTGCAGATTTTATGAGTTCAGCCTTATTATTTTTTAATGCATACTCGTATTTGACTAAAAGGTCTGTTTATTTTTAGTATATATATATATATATATATATATATATATATCCATTAAAAATAATAATGTTAAACTAATAAAAAATTCAAAGTTTCGTAAATTTCAAATTCAAAGTTTCGTAAAATTCCGTAATATTGTCTTCGGTTGACTTTGTTTACATTCAATACAATCTGAGCAGATGTTAATCGTTGGATAAAAAGAAATCAGGAAAATATCTCTATAAAGGTTAAACTGAATTTTGTCTACCATGAAATCTTTCGTGGTAAGGGGTAATGCAGGTCCTGTCTAAAGACGGCTTCTCCCCGGTGTGGGAGTATGCAGGTTCGATTTATGCTGAAAGATAGATATATTCCAAACGATTTCTCAATCGATTAAGCCCAAATTTCTAAATAAAATGTTTGGAATGTAACTTTTTGTTTCCATAGCATAACCTTAAGTGGTAGGAGTTTAAAATCTATCTGTAAAAAAAAATTCTTTTTAAAGATTTTTAAGTGGTCTTAAATTTTTGATCAGGAGTATATATATATATATATATATATATATATATATATATAACTATTAATAAAAGTACAATTCCCCTCACGTTCATTCAAGTCACCCATAATAGTTGTATATTCCTCATAATATTTCCCCGTTTAAAGTTCTGATGAGTGGCGACGAAATCGGTCGACTGGTGTTTTTGTTTTAATATTTGGCATGCCCGATCTTAATAAAAAAATTTTTTTGAAAGCCATGATATATATATATATATATATATATATATATATATATATAATTTATAACATAAATATGTTATAATATCACTACAAAAGTAGCTATTTTATAAAAACACTACTTGTGTCTTATCAAGTGATGGTGCTGATTTCGAGTTGAAAAGTTTTAAAAGGTTCAAAACTATCCAAGCCACCTCAATATGAGAAACAGTATTACATAGTCTGTGATGACCAATCTAAATACGAGTAATTTTTAATTTGAAGAACATAACAGACCCTAAAAACAATTTATGGGTGCATTAATGTTAACGTTAGATTAAAATAGAGAGCAGTATTACTAAATGACTATTAAGTGATAGATAGATAGATAGATAGATAGATAGATAGATAGATAGATAGATAGATAGATAGATAGATATTCCTCCTGTTACACTTACGGGGACATAACATGTGAGAAAATAGCTAATAGTACTTTCTTCCTGTGTATTAGAATTATTATCCTCTCTATTATATATATAATATGTTTATATATATATATATATATATATATATATATATATATGATATGTTTTAATGTCTATATATATATGATATGTTTTAATGTCAGTTACTCAATAGTAGGCACATCAATATATACGTTACCGTTATTTTAGGCAGTATATCAATATAAATATCTTGCCGACATTTTTGACGGCACGGGCCCACTAATATTATCATAAGAGCCATGTCTGTCCGTCCGTCGGTCCGTCATAATTTCATATATCTATTATAATAAGAGTCGTGTCCGTCCGCCACACGATTCAACCAGTAATAAAATATGCAGTATTTCTTTACTAATAATATATACAGTATTTATTTCAGTAATAATTTTAATTTAAACTAAAGACTTAAACATAAAATTGAAAAGTTAAATTCTAAAAGGTGAATTTATAGGTAGACTACTTTTAGGGCGGAGGGTATACGTTTTGTGTCATTGAGGATTACTTGCATAAATAATTATAAGTGATACAAGAGAAAATTCAGAAGTAAGGTGATGGCTAACAAGCTTTTCACGAAGCAGAATTTCAGCCGAAATTTTTGTCTTACGTCGATGGGTGTCACGATGGGTGTCACGTGTTTAAAAATCGAATTCTGGGTGAGTTCATTGCACGCACTTTCACGAAAATATCTGTCGGAAAGTTATTTGTTCACCTCTCCTTCCTTTCCGGCTATGGGTTAAATAGTAGATAAGATCTCGTTATCTAGACGTCGTTGACAATCAATCAGTCTAGGAGAATTTAAAACTCAGCCACCTGAAGGTGTATCACGGTAGTAAGATATGAGGTGCAAATCAGTCAGTCAGCTAAGGTGTCACAACGCTTTATCCTTATTTAAGGACCAAAAACAGTCTGCTTGCCAAACTATTGAAAAATACAGCAATTTTTGCAGTAAACATTTTTTTCGCCACTACCGGGTCTAAGAACGGAACTCCTATATATATATATATATATATATATATATATATATATCCAAGTGAAGAGGACTCGAGGTTTTTTTTATATCTTGAGTTCTCTGGCATATATTTTATTATGAACAGTGCTCAGTATAATGAGTATTATAGAGCTTAATGTAATATAATATAATTATATGGTTATGTCAATTTTTCATTGCTACTTGGAAATTTCTATGTTTCGAGATTTAATTCTCATCATCAGGCAATGCTGGTGTGGTTGTGCAGACGATTTACATTCAAATGGTCATTTAAATGTAAATCGTCTGCACAACGACACCAGCATTGCCTGATGATGAGAATTAAATCTCGAAACATAGAAATTTCCAAGTAGCAATGAAAAATTGACATAACCATATAATTATAATTATATATATATATATAGGCGACTCGGAGTGTTGTAATGGTTACCAGGCTCGTCTCGCAAGAATCATTATAACTGAGTAGTTAGTTCGATCCTCACTGGGTGCCCCCTACATTCGGCCGTGTGCCACATCTAAACTATGCTTAGAAAATCACCTTCCTCCAGGTTTGGGGTTGGTCGCAGGGCTAACAACCCTGCCCCCCCAAAAAAACAGTTTATTACGGAAACGCTGCCCTGCACACCATTGGGTGTACGAGTTTATCTATTATTATTATTATTATTATTATTATTATTATTATTATATTTCCAACATACGCACCGTGATGGGGGTGCTAGAGGGTGTCGTCAGTGATGTCATCCCGAGGATCACTAGGGGTTTTCGGGTCTTTCAACATCATACCCCCATCACCGCGCCGACCCGACCAGAGATGATCAGTTTCTGGCCCACCCTCGATAAGCGATTTCAGACACTGGAAAATTACGTTTAGGACCGGTAACGTAACCTTGCAAATGCTTCTGATTGACGACAGTCAGAGCCACTTTCCATTTAGAGGCGAACCGCACATGAGCTCGCCCGAAACATTAATTTAGACGCAGAATTTCGGGGAATTTTAGCTAACAATTTGGAATCCAGGCACTCTCTCTTTTGATCCAGATAGATAGATAGATAGATAAATAGATAGATAGATATCGGTTAAGTGCCATACGTGATACACGCTTGGGCGATCATGTCTCGAAAGAGACATGACTGACTGAGCAGAAGATTATCCCGCAGTAGATTGCCATTACTTTCTGCGGTAGACTGGTTGCCAGCCAAGGCTATAGAACCCAATCTATCATGTTATCATAACTGGAGGGAAGAGACAGATTAATACCTTTCGCAAGTGTATTTGCGCGTAAGTGAATGCAAGGAATTCAACTGGAATTCGAATTCGGCTTCCCGATTACTCGTTCCGAGCCAATATCCACTGCACAACAACGCATATATATATATAAATATTGAAATAGCGTGAGAGAGAGAGAGAGAGAGAGAGTAAGAAAAATAGAGAAAGAATGAAAGAGAAATAGAATGAGAGAGAGAGAGAGAGAGTAAGAAAAATATAGAAAGAATGAAAGAGAAATAGAATGAGAGAGAGAGAGAGAGAGAGAGAAAGAGATGAGGCGTGGGCGAGAATGCTGTGAAATATATTGAATACCTGCCAGTTTCCGCTCAGAATTTTGATCTCGGCAAATTTCGGCAAATCTCGGCCACTGAACGAAATGACATCCACTTTTTTTCATCACCTGTCAGCTTTTGTTCAGATGCTCAAAAGGCTCACCGGCCCCCTATTCATGTGTCGACGTCCCACTTTTGACGACTGGTCGGTGGTCGGGGTTGGGGTAGAATTGTTGAAACGCCTTGAGCTTTCAAAATTTGGCCACTTAATTTTTTTTTTTTTTCACTTTTTAACCTGACAAAGAATGAAGCCAGAATGTGATAATCCGAAGCGCCCACATCTCAGTGCAGTGTCCTTTCGCTTTTGCATCTGCCTCATTATATGTCAAAACATGGTTCTATAGAGCTGGTAAAATTCAGAACTTAATTACAGAAAATAGGAAGAGTATTTTTTACCCGTCATCCAAACTAGGAGAGCCAACTTGTTGCCCTGAAAATCAGCTATTGAATTTCTGGCTTTTATTTATATTCGAACACTGAACACCCTCAGTAGTTAAAAAGCGCAACTATTTCAACCACCTGACAGTGTATTGATTAAATGAGTCTGGCACAATGACCATATTACTGAGTCCGATATATATAAATTATTTTTCTTATACATATATATTATCAATCAGTTAGGCAGATAAATGTTAAATGCTATACGTGATACCCTCTTTCGAATCATGACTGGCTAGGCAAAAGATTTTCCCGCAGTAAGCTGCCATTTCTTTTTGCATTAGACTGGTTTCTAATCAAGGCTTGGAGAACTCGATCTGTCCTGCTATTCAATCAATAGCTGGAGGGAGAAGATTGAGAAATGCCTAGCACCACACAGTGAATCAACTTTATGAACAGCTGACCTAGCAATGGATTCAATATAGTCTTTCCACTTCATGTCAGCCGAGAATGTTAGACCGAATAGGCGCAACGAATAATTCTTTTGGGGGTTAGCATCAGCCATGTTTATCGAAGGCAGAGGGGAGTCTCTCAGATTATTAATTTTGTAACCCTAAAATGTTACTGCGTAATAATCAACAAAACGGAGGTTGAGAATAATAGCATATCAACAAGTACAAGACTCGCACGCTGCGTGAAGTAGATATACAACTAGTCAGTAGAATCCCTCGTTATTTGACACCTCTCCATTATGGCGGATGCCCAAGGTGGATGTGACACAAGGTCAATTAATATGGGGATTCCAAGCCCTTAAGATCAGCCAAAAATATCTCGTAGACCCTGCTTAAGGCCGGGTCGGGCTCTTGTCTATTCACCCCAGATGAGACTCTACCCTTCAGCCGAGACTCGTCTGGGTTCCTCTCTGCTTGGAAGAAGAGAGTCGTTTGAGAGTTTGGATCAGTATAATCTCTACTCTTCCCAATAGTGTTCACATATTAAATTGGATACTGTATATTTGTAGGGTCTACGGCTGTATCGTGTTGAATACACCGGTTCCCGTCCGATCACCGAAGTTAAGCAACATCAAACCTGGTCAGTACTTAAATGGGTGACCATTTGGGGATACCAGGTGCTGTAAACGTAAGGACCAAGAATGTTCCAACGGTCCTCCGGGTTTGGGGTTTGGGGTTTGGGTGCAGGGCTAACAACCTTGTCCCGTAAAAAACAGTTTGTTACAGAAACAGCAACAAAAAGTTGCTGCCCTATGTACCATTGGGTGTGATGGATAAATGATGATGATATAGGTAGGTATTCAATATTAATAGAGAGCTGTTTTGTTTTTGAAGCGTTAAAATTGACAAACCATTCTTTGTTCCAGTTAACAACAGGCCGAATATCGTTTTTGACACCAGCAGCCAATCAAATGTATGGAACTCATCTGACTTATATCGAATATTTGTGCCATCAGAAAGATGTTTCGTCAGTGATATTTGAAAAAGTTTCACATCAAGAGAATAGTTGAAGGGCCAGTCATATAAGAGATTTTCCTGCATAAATATACTGCTAGCGTAACGGCTATCGGCTTCGAAAGTGGAATCAGTAATCCGAGTTCAAATTTCGACTACTTTTGCTTCGTTCACTTTCGCTATTGGGAAAGATATGTGTTAATTTCTTCTCTCACCCAGCCTCAAAGATACGATTTAAATAGTAGAATACACCGGAATGTCTAGTCTTAAGTGGTAAATAGTCCAAGAGAAAGACAAATCTGGATTCCAACCGTGGAAAAGACAACAGGATCTTGACCAAGAATTACTGGATATTCAGAGATAATAAAGTAAATGAACCTGTGGAGAGCCATGATCGCCTACGTCCGGAAGAGTTAAGACGTTTAAAAAATTATTAAAAGTACCCTCTCAACGAGTACTAGAATATGCTGAACTATTCCTCTTGAAAGCATATACCTCCATGTGGATTCGTATTAATGGGACCAATGCTTACCTAATGACTCAAGTATAAACTCGACCAACGCTTACCTAATGACTCATGTATAAGCTCGACCAACGCTTACCTAATGACTCAAGTATAAACTCGACCAACGCTTACCTAATGACAAGTATAAATTCGACCTCATGACTCGTATATTATTTCTTAAAATTCACTTCTTGCATTGGGAAAATGATTTTGTTTCAGGCGCATCTGACGTAGAATCAAATCTCAAGGCCGGTTCAACATTACTATAGATGTCTACAGCTTGAAACTATCTTAATGCACAAAGACAAACGCAAGGGCATCAAATATATCTGAATATATTAGATATATCAGATGCAATTTGAGACTACAATGCCTACCGAACGTAGTACTTAATATGGCCATAAACTACATCCGGCAGCAAGTGCTCTGATCGAGTGATTGGAGCTTTTGAGAAACGTGGAAACGCCTTTGGAAACAGCTCTCCTGTAAATCATGGTGGTAGCACCACAAGCAAAATCGAAACACTATGAAAGTATTAAAATACATCTGTACAGTACAAAATACCTACAATTCATTTTTATATAAAAACTTAACAAATTATTTTGTCGTAAAATCACTAACAGAATCTATTAATAGTAGCATTATCAACAATACTTTTTATATCAGAATGACCAACAATACATTTAATTTGAAATTAAAGGCATACAATTGCATTCAAAATATATTTATTTAAAGCCATAAATTGTTCAAATTGGTTAGATTTCGACATTAAATAACCCATAATGTTGTTGATATGCCGCTAAACAAAATCAACCAAACTAAACTATATATCTAAAAAACACGTTTACCCTGAAAGTATAAAATTACTAGCAGTATAGCCCGGCGTTGCTCGGGTGTACTGAAAGCTTTAAAACTAATCCCTGGTTCTGGAGCTCAGACTCTTTGGACGTTGGCACGAAAGACTAAAAAGCAATAGTTGTTTCCAGTTAAAGCAAAACCGTAGACTGAAAGAAAAATGAATGGATGTAAGTCCAATTTTGATTTCTTGGTATCGATATCAAGTTTTTTTTTCGTCGTAAACTGAATTTTGAAGGTTAAATAAGTCCTCTGAGTAAATGGTATCATGGCTAAGACTAAGAACTACAATTATACCTACTTAGAGCCAAACCCGAAACAAAAACTAAAATAAAAGGTCTGAAAAAATACAGACATACAGCCAGATAAACAGACACACACACAAACATCTTGCCTTTTATAAATATATATTATCGATTTTCTGCATTATTGTAACAACTGCAACATTGAAACTTCTGAATATCGTTTCTTATGTTTTTGTCTATGAGTGTATCAAATTTTATTAAAATCGGACCACTCCTTCTATAACCCAATTTTTTCGATTATCGATTTTTGATATTTATCGGGGATACCTCGACACAAAACCTAGCTAAGAACACTCGCAGGCGCTTATAGTACAACTGTGTAAATTTTCAAGAAAATCGGTTCAGATGTTTCGGATTCTATAGGTAACGGACACACACACACACACACAAACACAGACACACACACACACACACAGAGACAAAGTTCCATTTATAAATAAGTTTAGATGTACAAAACACCTGCAATTGAAGGCATATAACAGCGGTCAAATTATATTAAGTTGAAACCATAAAATCATTCAAAATATTTAAATTTCGGCATTAAATAACCCATGGAGGTTTATATGCCGCTAAACAAAATCGACCAACCAAAATAATCAAAATATTTAGATTTCGGTATTAAAAAACCCATGGAGGTGTTGATATGCCGCTAAACAAAATCAACCAACCAGCCTACCGAATGGCGTTCAACTCGAAGTTTCGTGATTTTTCTTTTGTTAGGACTCAGAAAAGAATGATTATATTAATTACAAAGCATATATTTAATTATTTTGTAAACGCTTATTTTTATAAGCTTACGAAATTTTAAAATATTCTACACTTACAATTGCAAATTTAGTGAGTTTTATTACAATTACTTAAAGCTAAAGTATCCATTTGCATTAATACAGGCCGTCGCTGATTTCCGACCAAAAAATGATTACACCCGGGAGGCCGTAATTCAATCTGATCGAAAGATGGCCTGTAAAACAATATTTGATGCTGATATAGTACGTGGCCTACATTTTGAATGTCGTCTATGAAACTCTATCACAAGTATGACTTATATTAAACAGCCAATTATAAGGAAGTATTATAACTGCCTGGTTAGGGTTAGAGAAAATAATTAGTTTCAATAAATAGCCGAATACATGCGTTGTGTATTCGGCTATTACACAACGAATAATTGTGTAATATTACACAATATTACACAATATTGCGTTGTGGTACATTGGATGTCGGCTCGGAACGAGGAGCCGAGTTCGAATTCCGAGTTGAATCCATTGTATTCACTTACACGCAAATACCCTTGGGAAAGGTATTAATCCGTCTCTTCCTTCCAGTTATGGGTTAAATAGCAGGAGAGATTGGGTTCTATAGCCTTGGTCGGCAACCAGTCTACCGCAGAAAGCAATGGCAACCTACTGCGGGATAATCTTCTGCCCAGTCAGTCATGTCTCTTTCGAGACATGATCGCCCAAGCGTGTATCACGTATGGCACTTAACTGACTGACTGACTGACATATATCTATGAATATACCCTAACTGAGGTAGAACATTATTAAACCGGGTAGGCTACATAATATACGGGAATCAAAGAGGTAGGCCACATACTATACTGGCACCCAATATTTTTTTTATTTCTTTAAGCATTTTTTTAAATAATTTTCACAGATTCTTTAGGTTTTATACCATTTATATCATCGCTCTACATTTGTTTCTTCTTTTCACATTCGCTTGTTTTAAGTTAAACATTGCATACTACATGCATTATTATATGTTGGGCGATCATGTCTCGAAAGAGACATGACTGACTGGGCAAAAGATTATCCCGCAGTAGTTTCTGCGGTAGACTGGTTGCCGACGAAGGCTATAGAACACAATCTGTCCTATTATTTAACCCATAACTGGAAGGAGTACATTTCCCAAGGGTATTTGCGCGTAAGTGAATGCTATGAATTCAGCTGGAATTCGAACTCTGCTTCCCGATTTCTCGTTCCAAGCCGATATCTAATTGCACCACAACGCACATCCATATATGTTAAACATTCAAAAACAAAATGCAGGTGTAACAAAAACGGGAAACATTAAATTGCAAAACATATCAAAATACATACAAATAAAAACATCTTAGCCGCTGTGGATCATCGATGTCCTTAGCTCGGGCAGGACCCGGGATACGAGAGGGGGTTGATGTCTTTTTTTTTTTTTTTTTTAAACAAAATGGTAAGCCTTGCCTGAATTATTTGTTTCTTATTGCTCTTCATAAATTTCATGACATCGACAAAACACGTCGTATGCCATTCGTCCAATCATTGCGAATCTTCTATGTTTGGGTCTATTCCTTCAAAATGTGCAAGGAGTCTATTCGGTATTCATTGATGGGCAGACAAAAACAATTTCTCTTGATAGTGATCTTGTGGGTTTCTTGAAGAAAAATTTAAAAGACACAAACAGAATCGGGGGGTGTAGGGAAGTGTGTTGTACTGAGGCTGTCTTATTAACACAGTGCTTGAGTCGCGCGAAGGAACGCTACCGGTGCTGGCAGCTGAGGCGGAAATTCTCGCACACTAAGCTGGTAAACATTTACGCTATCTGACGGAAAGCAGCCATGGCCAGTAGGTCAGACGTACCAATTCGCCATCGTAGTCCTAAAGTTGAACAGTCGTAAGTCGTATACACGACGGCCTGTATACTGTTTGCTAATGCACTATTTTTCTTGAACCAAAATCACGTTGAAAACCCCGTTTTCATATAATCACCGAAGTTAAGGAAGGTCGAGTCTCTTCAGTGACTAGATAGATTACCGTTGGTGAACATCAGATTCTGTAGGCTTAGATATGTGGATGATGGAATGAATAAAAAGATGGAATCAAATCGAAAAGACGAGTTCCACTTTCAGTCGAGTTCATTATATTCACTTACGCGCAAATATCTTTGGAAAAGATATGAATCTACTTTCTCCCCCAGTTATGGATTAATCAGTAGGATTTGTATCAGTAAACACTTATTATCTTCACAAAAATTCTTAAAATCTAAATATTTTCTGGCTTTAAATAAAATGCAAAATGTTGATAAACCAATTCTAGGAAACACACTGAGGAAAGTGGGTTTGGAGAGTTTGGTTCCCAAAAATGTTTTCTCGTCAGAATCCATCATGCACATTTATAAATTTATCATTCATCCAGGCATTGAATACTGCTGCTATATCTGCTATGGTGCTTTTGTTGTACCTCTCACAAAATCCAGGGTCTACAATACAATCGATTCTGACCAGACATTTCGCCTCCAGTCGTTTTCTCACTGATGTGACGTGGGTTCCATCTGTCTGTTCTACATATAGTTTCATTAGCTTTTTTCTTTTTTCCCCAGACTACATGAATTTAAGTGAATTACTAGATTGGCAACTGGGTCTCACCGTTTCACTGTTGGAGTAGATAGACTTAACTATCGCCCGGTTCACACTCCACCCATGTCTTTTGAACAGGTGAAGAGGCTCATTTCTTGTTTCCTGTTTAGGATGTGGCTCCCGGCTTCTTCTTTTTTCCAATCATTCTACTCTTAAGTAGCCCCGTGCGCATCAGTGGCGTCACCGCCTTGCTTCGGGTGATATGATTAAAAAAAAAAAACTAATTAGATGCAACTGTCAGATCTATTCTAATATTTTTTCTCGCACTTCTCATCTGTGGAGCTCACTTCCGATTTCTTGTTTCTTCGATAACAAATATCATAAAAAATTTAAATGCAACGCTATTCTTTTTTTGTTTTTTGTTTTTTTTTTGTTTTTTCCTCAATCTTTCCCATTTTCAATCTTCTCATTTTCTTTCACTTTCACTTTCACTTTCATTTTCACTTTCACTTTCATTTTCACTCCCCTGTAACTCCCTGTGTTCTAGTGGAATTGTTACTTTGCTTGGGGTGAAATGATTATAAAGAACAAAAAGCAAATGAATTAACCAATCAATTTGCCTTAAACACGAATATATGTAGATTCCACTCAATGGAGTAGGGGGCCACACAGCGTGAGGAATTGCTGCAGGGGTCTCCATGGAGTTACTAATCCAGTGGTTAAACGGTTTTGAATTCAGAGTTATCCTTCTCCTAGACTGGCTGACAATCAAGCTAGATCTGAATATATAATGCTCTCTCTAAGTCGAGAGAGAAGAGAGAGATTGATACATTTTCTCACGATTATTTTTGCAAAAATGTGTGCATCAAATTTGGCTCCTAGTCGCGTATATATTCTGTTTATGATATTCTTTGAATTAGTTTTTAAAATTGCATTGGTGTCACTTCAAGTCGTTTCTTCATTTGTGAATATATTTTGGCCAACCTGAGACGCGTTCCTCATTCAATAATGTTTTTTACTGATGGAATCATATATAGGAAGTACAGGAAAGTAAATTATAACCAAGCGTTTTTTAGATAAATATTGAAAATAGTTGAATTTAAATATTGAATCACCGGCGTCCGATGTATCTACAAACACAACCTGGTCGATCTAGCCGATAGGTACAGAAGAACAAGCTAGCCTACCTGGCCGATGTGTCCAAAGCACGACCTAGCCGATGTATTCAAAGTACAGGCTAGTCGACTTAGCCGATGTGTCCAAGGTACGACCAAGCCGTTGAGACCAAAGTACGACCTACTCGATGTGTCCAGATGCACAGGTTAACCAACCTAGCCGATGTGTCCAAAGCTCGTCCTAGCCGTTGTGTGCAGGTGCACAAGGTAACCAACCTAGGAGATGCGTCCAAAGCAGGACCTATCAGATGTGTCGACTAGATAGTCGACCTTGCTGGTGTGTCCAAAATTCAACCTAGCCAATGTCTACAGAAGCACAAGCTAGCCGACCAAGAAAGTATCCAAAGAACGACCTATCCGATGTATCCAGATGTACAAGCTTGTCAACCTAACCAATGTGTTTAAAGAACAGCGTATCCGATGAGTCCAGAAGCCCAAGTTTGCCGACCTAGCCGATGTGACCAAAGCACGACCTATCCGAAGTGTTCAGAAGCACAATCTACTTAACCACCTAGCCTATGTGTCCAAAGCTTGACCTACTCGATGTGTCCAAAGGACTACCCAGTTAATGTTTCCAAATGACGAGCTATCCGACCTCGCCGATGTGTTCAAAGCCGCGACCTGGTTTATAAACCTCGAAATAGGTTATAGGATAAATTCATTTTGTAAGCGCCGATTAGATGTGTCATAAGCTTACAGCATACACACGTTGAATACACCGGTTCTCGTTCGATCACCGAAGATAAGCAACGTTGTACCTGGTCAGTACTTAGATGGGTGACCACTTGGGAATACCAGGCGCTGTAAGCGTTCAGTGACGGATGTGCGTTGTTGTGCGGTGGTTATCGGCTTGGAAAGAGAAATCGTTGAGCCGTGTTCGAATTCCATTTGAGTACCCTGCATTCACTTCAGCACTGGTATCCTTGGGAAATGTATTAATCAGTCACTTCCCTCCAGTTATGGGTTAAATAACAGGATGAGGCCTGGAGGCAACCTACCTAGTGTTGGTGTCACAATAAAAACACCCTTGGTAGCCCTGGCGATGCATCAAGTATTCAACTATTTGACAAGATTATGAATTTCACTGCAAACTGCGCCAGGGTTCCAAATGCACAGGGAATACTGGAGGGATGTTAAGAGTTCTATCTCGGCCAAGGCCGCAGGACGACGAGATGTGTCACAAGGCCAAAAGTATGAGGTACACGGTGATTATAGTGAGACGAGCGTGCTAACCATTGCACTAATCATTACATGGTTTAGGTGTCTAAACAGGTTATGATAAGGTTGGAATCTGAGAGATAAGATTTTCGTGGGTTGACAGGAAATGTACTTGCTACTAAAAACTGGTCGTGTGGATCTCTTATAAGTCGTTGTCAATTGTTTTGCATGAAGTAGGTTGGGGTTTCTGAATTTGCATGGCTTATGTCAACATTTCCTGCATCACTGGCTCTGAACAAAGTTAAGTGTCTTATCTGTCAACAGATATATATATATATATATATATATATATATATATATATATAGAGAGAGAGAGAGAGAGAGAGAGAGAGACTGGTTGACTGACTTGAATAGACTGGGATAGATAGATAGATAGATAGATAGATAGATAGATAGATAGATAGATAGATAGATAGATATGAACAGAGACCGGGATAGATAGATAGATAGATAGAAATAAATATAGATAGAAATAGATAGATAGATAGATAGATAGATAGATAGATAGATAGATAGATAGATATGAACAGAGACCGGGATAGGGATAGATAGATAGATAGATAGATAGATAGATAGATAGATAGATAGATAGATATGAACAGAGACCGGGAGAGATAGATAGATAGATTATACTGAATGAGATTCTAAATGAAATATAAATACATCAGCATAAGTAAACTTGACGGTGACAGATATTATGATAGACGCTCATAAAGCAGATCTTTACATGCTATTTTCACAAGCTTATGCTTTTAGGTTCCTCATAAGATTGTTCTTGATATTGGATTTGTTTCAGTTCGAATTTAAATTGACGTCATATCAACAACACGTTATACACTCACATTTGACTGTCTTTTATTATTTTCCTCTGAGCCATTCACCTTTTTAGTTTAGTTTTTTTTTATATTGTTGTTTACCCTGAACAAGGCTCGAAAGTCGATCGAGGTAGAGGGTTACAGAGTACCCAAGTACATTTTATGCGGATATATGGGTACGATAATGGTTAACGCTAGACTTGATCAGGTTAAGATTGCAGTGGTCGGAAATCTGTTCCCTAAAGTAGTATTTTGCGGGAAGTATGTGCCTTCGTGTAATTTGCATCTCACCAGTGGAATCTGAAGGGACTGAAGATGGCTCGCTACAATGTGCGTGGCATAGTGGTTCTTAACCGTGAAGGTTAAAACTGTCGAAATATGGTTCTACAGAAGGATGCTGAGGATACCATGGACCGAATATGTTAGTAAAGACGAGGTTTTAGAGAAAATGGAAATAAAAAGGAAACTGATATTTAATATCAAGAAAAGACAGCTGTAGCCTTTGGGACATGTAAAGAGGGAGAGAGGCTTGCAAAAACTAATACTCACAGGACAAACAGAGGGAAATAGAGACAGGGGAAAGCAACGCGTGACATACTTGATGGTCTTGAGCAAATGGATGACGGGGCAGGGTTTGGGAGGAGCAACATGAGAAATTGAGAGCTACAAGGGATAAGGAAATGTGAAAACCTTGATCGCCGACGCCCTCAAGAGTCACGGCACATAGAAGTTCTTCTAAGCATTTTCTGTGGAAATATCGATAGGACAGTGAAGGGCTTGTTATGTTTCGTCTGTGGGAAAATGTAGAGTGGAAAATAATTCAGAGATGGTTTTTTTATTCAATCGTTAAAGGAAAGCGATGATTATGCATTCGATAATAGAAGAAACAAAATTTTTCAAGGATTTTCAGTGAAGCAAAAATAAAATTTAACCTCTTATATATATGGTTAGTTAGTCAGTAAAGTGCCATACGTGATACATGCCTGAGCGATCATGTCTCAAAAAAGACATGACTGGGTAGAAAATTTTCCCGCTGGAGGTTGCCATTACGTTCTACGGTAGAATGATTGCCAACCAAGGCTACAGAACCCAATCTGTCCAGCTATTTAACCCATAGCTGGAGGGAAGAGATGGATTAATATATTTCCCAAAGGTAGTTGCGCATAAATGAATATTTGATATCTCAGTACATGTTACCATTCATATATTGAGCGTTTAATGAATAGATTATAATTTTTAGAAAATATAATCTGTCCATCCTTAGAAATTTCGTTTCCACCATCACTGAATGATTGTAGATAATAAAAAATGCAAAAGCAAAACTGTATCACATAATCATTTCTGAGAAATAAGGAATCATGGTATTTCGCATCTCATAAAAATTGATATGAAAGATAAAATTAAATCTTACAACGGGAAAAGAATCTGATGTAATTTATATCTTGCTGAGAAATTAATTAAACACTTAAGTAACAAAAGAACAAAAGAAATGAACTGACGACTACATACAGACATATAAATAAATATCTACTTAAATAGGTTGATTCAGGTGAACGAAAAATGTTATTAGTGATTTAATAGTGCTCAACATCAAGGACAGAGTGAAATAATGACCTGAAGACTGCGTTCAAGAATGAAGTAGATTGTCGCCGCTCGGTGTTATTCTCAGTATATATATATATATATATATATATATAATAACAACAATAATGATAATAATAACAATAATAATAATAATAATGCTAATAATTGTTATAATATATTTCAGTTCGTCTCGAAAAACCCACCGAGAACAAACTCGGGGTGGTGGTGGGAAGGAGAAGTAAAAAAAGAAACAAACCTTGAACATACGTCAAAATACTCGCAGGAAAGAAAAAAAAACTCCGAGACGAGAAACCTAACACTAAAGTGCTCAATACAATAATAGAGCAACAAAGAAAGAATAAATCTAAGTAAGAGCCAACAGACCTACCTAGGTTTCACCCTACGGCTCGTCAGGGTAAATCGGCTCTTAGAGTGAAACCTAGGTAGGTTGGCTCTTACTTAGATTTATTCTTTATATATATATATATATATATATAATTTAGAAATGAGTTATTTCTGCACCCTTGGTTTCAACGTTTTGGTATCTTCAGCCGATTTATAATAACTGATTTTCCAACGCTTTTCAAACGTACAACATGGATTTTTACAATCGCGCTACTAGAATTTTTAAACAACCGAAAATTTTTTCAAAGTTAGGTAGGAGTTACGTAATGATCTTAAAAAACTTTCATCCGGGGTCGTATGATCCTAAGACGTTTATAGGTGTGATTATATCTGAACATTATTTCTGATCTTTCATTTAGTTTGTTTTGTTTTTGTTTTTTGTGTTGTTGTTGTTGTGGAAACAACATAATGGTTAACTTTTCTTCTTGGCACAATCTGCAGACATCACCACCGTTGCAAGGTTTGTCTTTTTTTTACTATACTCCATGTTATATCAGAGCCTTTTCCATTTTTCTGTTTTAATTACCTCACGTGACTAGCCAGTTTTGGTACAATTTTTAAGGTCTTCCAGCATGAATGTAAACTTGTGATTATTCCTTCTGTTTTTAAAAATTCTTTTTGTAGACCCCAAATATGATTTTTATTGTCCATCGGTACCATGTGCCTCTGCTTTGTAAATAACCCATTACAAATGCCCACTTGATGGACTTTGTAAAACAGAAGGGGTTATTTATGTATTGAGCACTTTTAAATACAACTGTGTACTGGTTTTGTTTAATTATGAGCAAAATTGAGTAAATGGATGTTATGATTTGGAAGAATAAATGGGTGTTATGGTTTGGAAAAATAACAAAAAGACAAAACTTATTAAGAGCTATAAGGGATCGGAGAGGGCTATGATCTCCGATGTCCTATAGGGACACGGCACATAAAAGAAGACGAAGAACTCCGCACCCCATAAATTCTGACTGAAATGTCACTAGAAACAAAGAAGAGATGACTGGATTGCTATGTGATGTCAGTTCATCAATATGGCAGTGAATGCTGGACAATATCATTAAAGATGAAGGAAAAACTTGAAGCAACTGAAATGTGGTTCTACAGAAGGAGGCTGCGGATATCATGGATAGAGCATGTGAGCAATGATGAGGTTTTGGAAAGGATGGAAACGAAAAGGAAATTAATACTGAGCATCAGGAAAGACAGCTGAAGTTTCTGGGACATGCAATGAGGAAGGAGGGCTTGGAGAACCTGATACTAACAGGCCAGATAGAGGAGAAAGCAGCGGATAACATATTTGAAGGGCCTGAGCAGGTGGATGACAGAACGAGGGTTGCGTAGTGTAACAGGAGAAAGCGTGCTAAGAGCCACCAAGGACAAGAAGACGTGGAAGACCATGATCGCCTACGTCCTCAAAGGACAAGACACATAGAAGAAGAAGAAGAAGAAGAAGAAGAAGAAGAAGAAGAAGAATGAAGAAGACTAACACAAATTCGGATAATTGATTTATTTTAGTATTAGTTATTGTTGCTAAACTGTTATATTGTATTTAATTCATATACTAAATTTTATTTATCCAAACAAATGAGCAAGCAATAAACACAGAAAATGCAAAATTTTAACAAAACAATAAAAAAAAGATTTTAGTTTGAATTTTGTTTAATGGCATATCAACACCTATGTGGATTATTTAATGCTGAAAATGTTGGGTTTAAGGTGTTTTTTAATGTTTAGTTATAGTGAGAAGGTTAATTTAATCAGATTTTGTGAAAAGTTTTTATTTTTATTTTAGAAAACTGAAGATGTCTTCTCGTTTTGTATTCAAAAATGTATTGCTGATAATATTTTTTTTTCTACAAATATGTATTATGGCAGTATTTTTCTCCTTCAAAAATGTGTCATGGTATTTTTTCCTTCAAAAATGTATATTTTTCTATAAAAGTCTATTTTTATGTATATGTTTCTATAAAAGTCTGGTTTTATAATTTCATAATGTTTTGACCCCAGTTTGGGGACTACCAATTTTCCTAAAGCTAACAGGTGCTACCACTCCGGGTCAGGGTGGACCTGGGAACAACAGCAATTAAGAGGTGGTGCCATGCTCCTCACAAACTCTCAATCTGAGGCCTTGCTGCCGGATGCAGTTTACCGTCATGCCCAGTATCAAATAAAGGAGATATGTTTCCTACTTTGTTTCTTTACTTTACTTTATCATCTTGTCGGATTCCGATCCATATATTCCACTCATTTTGTCTGAACATGGAAACCATTTCAAAATGACAGAAACTATATTATATTTCCACCTAAAAAAGGTTTCATATCCGGTTACTTCCTAGAAAACAGATAGAAATTTTAATAAGATTTTCTCATTTTGACCTCAATCTCATGTTAGACTGAGATACATTTCCTACTTTGTTCTTTATTCTAGCTTCTTGTCGGATTCCGATCCATGTATTCAATTCGTTTTGTCTGAACATGAAAACCATCTCAAAGAGTGAGGAACTACGTTATGTTTCCACGTCCAAAAATTTCTCCTATCCGGTTCAGTTAGTCAGTTAAGTGCTATAAGTGATACACGCTTGGGAGAGCATGTCTCGAAAGAGACATAACTGACTGAGCAGAAGAACTTCTTGCAGCAAGTTTTCATTACTTTCTGCAGTAGACGCGTTGCCAACCAAGGCTATAGAACCCAATCTGTCCTGTTATTTAACCCATAACTGGAGGGAGAAACGATGGAATAAGAGTGTTCGTTAAATGCAATGAATTCAACTGGAATATGAATTCGGCTCTCCGATCTCTTGTTCCGCGCCGATATCAACTTCACTACAACGCTTATCCGGTTACTCCCTACATAACAAAAGGAAAATATGACTTACCCAAAACAAATAAACCTAACACACCCATTAGATCCATTATATCCGGAATTGATAGAGCACCCCATAGGTTAGCTAGAGCGATCTCTAATATCCTAACATCGTCTCTCGGCATCATCAGCGCTACACATATTAAACCCTCGGGTGAAAAAACCTGACCCACGAATAAAAATATTACCATAAATAAGAATACATATACACAGTCTATCGCTCGGTTCACACTCCACCCACGTCTATTGAACAGTTGAAGAGGCTCATCTCTTGTTCCCTGTTTAGGATGTGGTTCCCGGCTTTCTCTTTTCCAATCTTTGCACTCTTACGTAGCCCCCTGCGCTTCAGTGGGCGTTACCACCTTGCTCGTGGTGATACGATTAAAAAAAACAAAACAAAACAAAACAATAAACACTGAAATGCAAAATTTCAACTAAACAATAAAGGAGATATATTTCCTAATTTGTTCTTTACTTTATTCTGTTATAAAATAAAGTATATATAGATACATAGTTCTGCCACTTTTGTGGCGGTTGGGGATCAGCATTTCTCAGTTCTCGATCAGAGTGCAGCTCCCTATTTGAGGACAGACAAGCAAACTGGGAAAATTGATACTGGGAGGTGCCCGGTCCCGAGGAAACAGTGTCCCGAAGCGTCGCCACTCCATTGCAACAAATCGGTGGATCAGTGGTCTCTATCGAGGCCAGCGCAACTGGCGGTTGCCGAAACTGGGCAATTTTTGGCCCTTGGCCGTAGCACGCGTTTGGGCTCCCCACATAAAACCTCAACCTTGTGTCATATCCACGTCTTAGTGGGGTGAGGACGAGGTAAATATCTGTAGTTATTTAACGGATGGTGGGTTCAACCCTGCTGAGTTTTGTTACTAAATCAAAATAGGTTTGTATCAATAAGTTACGTGTCATATATGATACCTGCGGGAAAATCTTCTGCCCAGTCATGTATCTTTCGAGATATGATGGCCCGAAGCGTGTATCACGAATGGCACTTAACTGACTGAGAAACAGGCAATCGAGAACACCACTGATATGTGACCCCATGGGTTTGGCAAAAAGTATTATTAAAAAAAACAATTGTTAGTGATGAATGTACATGTTTTTATGATTTTGAGGATAGATACAGGTAGCTTTACTTTTGGTTGTTTTGAGGTGATTTGTAAGAATGTTAAAACAATTTCTAATGGGTATAGTTATCTAAACTTATTTATAAATAGAACTTTGTCTGTGTGTGTGTGTGTGTGTGTGTGTGTGTGTCCGTTACATATAGACTCCGAAACGGCCGAACCGATTTTCTTGAAAATTTACACAATTGTACTATAAGCGTCTGCAAGTGTCCTTAGCTAGATTTTGTGTCGAGGTACCCCCAATAAATATCGAAAATTGATAATCGAAAAAATCGGGTTATAGAAGGAGTGGTCCGATTTTAATCAAATTTGACACACGCATAGACAAAAACATAAGAAACGATATTCAGAAGTTTCAAGGTTGCAGTTCATACAATAGTGCAGAAAATTGATAATATATATATATATATATATATATATATATGGCACGATGTTGGTGTGTGTGTCTGTTTATCTGCTTGTATGCTTGTATTTTTTTCAGACCTTTTATTTTAGTTTTTGCTTCGGGTTTGGCTCTAAGTAGGTATAATTGTAGTTCTTAGTCTCAGCCATGATACCATTTACTCAGAGGACCCTTAGCATTCAAAATTCAGTTTACGACGAAAAAAAATTATTTGATATCGATACCAAGAAATCAAAATTTGACTTACATCCATTCATTTTTCTTTCAGTCTACGGGTTTCGCTTTAACTGGAAACAACTATTGCTTTTTAGTCTTTCGTGCCAACGTCCAAAGCGTCTGAGCTCCAGGACCATGGATTAGTTTAAAGCTTTCATTACACCCGAACAACGCCGGGGTATACTGCTAGTCTATGCATAAAAAAAACCCTGTGCAATGGTACGTCATTATTCGCGGTTTCAAGTTTCCGCTAAGAGACTCGGAAAATATCCTCTGCGTAGAAGAGAGAACAACATTATTTTGTCAAAGCTTTAATGATGTTTTGGTTGTATTGTTGTAGAGTTGATCTTTCTATAACTGGATTTTTGACTACTGTATTAACAACAATGAGACTCAAGACGTGGCGCTCAGTGAAAGGTCGATCGCGCTTGTCGTTGTCGACAAGCGTGACCTAACCTTTATTGGTTGTATTTAACACCGGGATGTCACCTAGTGTACAATCAATTTGCTCGCTATCTTCTCTTTCTCCTTTCACGGATCTTTCTTTCTGTTTCATTTTTGTCTTTCTCTCGTGCACGCATACACATACCCCTTTCTCACTCTCTTCCCACCTTTCTCTCTCTTTATTGCCCGACTACTTTCTCTGTGTCGACTGACAGGCTCGCCCCACTTCACCTCAATGTGTCAATGTTTGAAACAAGGGTGCTCGAACATATTCAAATTCGCGCTGAGTAGGCGAGACAGAAATGCTCGTGTAAAAATGAGGTACTCCCGATCACAGACACAATGATTTTAACCCCGTAAAGTGGCGGGCAGTTTACCCTTAAAAATGTAAGTGAGTATGGGTCCAAAATAAATGAATTTTGGGGGAGTTGGGGAGTCTTTTTTAGTTTTTGTTTTTTTTTTTTTTTTTTTTTTTTTTGTTTTGCAGTTTATATATACTAAGACTTCAGCATCAGCGATCGCCAAGATATAGCTTCCATTATCCGCAATAACATACTCAGATAGATAGATAGATAGATAGATAGATAGATAGATAGATAGATAGATAGATAGAGAGATGAGCAGACTCAGATAGATAGATAGATAGATAGATAGATAGATAGATAGATAGATAGAAAATGAGCAGACTCAGATAGATAGATAGATAGATAGATAGATAGATAGATAGATAGATAGATAGAAACTGACCAGACTCAGATAGATAGATAGATAGATAGATAGATAGATAGATAGATAGATAGATAGATACTGACAATTATGGAAGGATAGATAGATAGATAGATAGATAGATAGATAGATAGATAGATAGATAGATAGATGAGATACTGATAATTATAAGGATAGATAGATAGATAGATAGATAGATAGATAGATACTGACAATTATGGAGATAGATAGATAGATAGATAGATAGATAGATAGATAGATAGATACTGACAATTACGAAGGATAGATAGATAGATAGATAGATAGATAGATAGATAGATAGATAGATGCTGACAATTATTATAGATAGATAGATAGATAGATAGATAGATAGATAGATGAGATATGCTGACAATTATGAAGGATAGATAGATAGATAGATAGATAGATAGATAGATAGATAGATAGATAGATAGATAAGATGCAAGACATAAGGATAGATAGATAGATAGATAGATAGATAGATAGATAGATAGATAGATAGATAGATGCTGACAATTATGAAGGATAGATAGATAGATAGATAGATAGATAGATAGATGCTGACAATTATGAAGGATAGATAGATAGATAGATAGATAGATAGATAGATAGATAGATAGATAGATGTTGTTGCTATAAATGGTTTGATGCTCTTGCTACATAGTTAGAGATTCTTGATAAAATCCAAAGAATCCGCAATATTATTGTTCCAGACCTTGAATCTCGACTTCAGTCAATTTCCTATCGCCGTAATATAGCCTCCATATCGCCCGGTTCACACTCCACCCACGTCTATTGAACAGGTTAAGAGGCTCATCCCTTGTTCCCTGTTTAGGATGTAGTTTCCGGCTTTCTCTTTTCCAATCTTTTCACTATTACGTAGCCCCCTGCACATCAGTGGCGTTACCGCCTTGCTCGGGGTGATACGTTAAAAAAAAAGCAGTACAATCCTCTTCCTGAAGCTATGGTTTAAATAGCAGGGCAGAAGGGTCCCTTGATCCAAGAGTGACAGTCAGAGAAAAAAACTTTTCCATAAATTATTTCGTGACAATTGTTCATAAGTACCTTCCTCTGGTACCTAGACATATTATGAATTTAAACGCAGTATAAGATTAGCAACAAGGTCTTGTCATTTTACAGCTGAATTGTCTTGGTGCAATCGTAGGCTAACTACTAACAATTTCGTCTCTCGCATTTCTCGCTTGTAAAAGTCTTTTCTTGCTTCTTGTTTTGCAGTTCAATTGCTCAAAAATTAAACGTATATCTTCGTTTCTCTTAATTCCTGTTCTTTTATTCCTATGTCTTAGTGGCTTTATTGGACTGAAATGATTAACGGTAGATAGATAGTGTTATGGTGCCCTCCTACGAGGAATGGACTCTTCCTCTTACTATATATAATTTCATGCGTGAATTCCAGCAGGCAGTAAAGGCAGTTAACTACACAACTAGTATGCAGTTAAAGCCAGCTACGATTCAGGCAATAAACAGCGTAACTGTACCGTTCGGACTTAGTTATTTCTAGTTACTTATTACTAACACTTACCTTTGTATATTTTGTTCTTGTTATACTAATATACGGTTCTGAAACTACTTTCTCTTTTCTGTCTTACTTTTGACCAAACTGGTTACCACAACTTCGCGGCAAAGATAGATAGATAGATAGATAGATAGATAGATAGATAGATATGAAAAGACTCAGATAGATAGATAGATAGATAGATAGATAGATAGATAGATAGATAGATAGATAGATAGATTTTAACAGACTGTAATATATAGATAGAATTGCTTCTGTCTATCTTAAAATCTCGGGGCACTCCGATGTGGTGTAATGGTTAGCAAGCTTGTCTCGCTAGAACCTATTACAACTGAGTAGTGTTCTATCTTAACTGGGTACTCCATATCTACGGCCTTATGCCACATCTAAGCGGCGCTTAGTAAATCAACTATCTTAAAATCCCGACACACTTAAAAATATTTGCAGAAAAAATTAAAAAACGAATTAAAAATAATTTGTCAATAAGTCTTCTTTTATTTAATTCATCCTTTATTTGTTTATTTATTGTCACAATTAAAAAATATTTGCAAGAAAAACAAAAAAAATAACCGAATTAATTTGGTTAAAAACAATTTGTCAATAAGTTTTTTTTATTTAACTCATCGCTTATTTATTTATTTATTTATTTATTTTTTTTTTTTTTTTCACACCCAAACCTGTATTGATATATACCCTTGTAAGCGCACAGAGAGTAGTTTTCTTTGTTGGAGATTCCAAAATGAGATAGAATTGCTGTAGAAATTTTCGTTTCAATGCGGTGGAGAGGTGCCTAAGAAGTGTTCCACATTTCTTATGTCGCGAATGGAGAAAATACCTGTTAGAATCGAAGTGTCAGTGCTTTGATGTGGCGCCAACATATTATGGCAAATGGAGGCCATGGGCGCTATGCTGTTTAGAACCGAATAAGATGAGGTCGAGTTCAAATCTGAACAATTCCAAGAAGAGTGGCTGCAAGCAGTTGCAAGCCTCTGTTGGTCGCGGCGATGGTCATTACGTTCGGCTGTCCCCCGGCAATACTTTCATTTTATTGGCCAAAGAACATCTCAAACTTCATTATCTACACACACACACACACACATATATATATATATGTGTGTGTGTGTGTGTGTGTGTGTGTGTGTGTGTGTGTGTGTGTGCACGTGCGGGTACAGCATGATGTGGGGGTGTTTTTCATCCATGTTCCACAATTATCTCCATCTAAAAGAACTGATTCGCTGTTTCTAGCATTTCTAGATAGATAGATAGATAGATAGATAGATAGATAGATAGATAGATAGATAGATAGAAATGGACAGAAACAGAATGAGATAGATAGATAGATAGATAGATAGAGAGAGAGAGAGAGAGATGGACAGAAACAGAATGAGATAGATAGATAGATAGATAGATAGATAGATAGATAGATAGATAGATAGATAGATATGGAAAGAAACAGAATGAGATGAGATAGATAGATAGATAGATAGATAGATAGATAGATAGATAGATAGATATGGAAATAAACAGAATGATATAGATAGATAGATAGATAGATAGATAGATAGATAGATAGATAGAAATCAGAATGGAGATAGATAGATAGATAGATAGATAGATAGATAGATAGATAGATAGATAGATAGGTATGGAAAGAAACAGAATGAGATAGATAGATAGATAGATAGATAGATAGATAGATAGATAGATAGAAACAGAATGAGAATAGATAGATAGATAGATAGATAGATAGATAGATAGATAGATAGATATGGAAAGAAACAGAATGGAAAGAAACAGATAGATAGATAGATAGATAGATAGATAGATAGATCGATAGATAGATAGATAGATAGATAGATAGATAGATAGATAGAAACAGAATAGATAGATAGATAGATAGATAGATAGATAGATAGATAGATAGATAGATAGATAGAAATAGAATAGATAGATAGAATGAGATAGATAGATAGATAGATAGATAGATAGATAGATAGATAGATAGATAGATAGATATGGAAAGAAACAGAATGAGATAGATAGATAGATAGATAGATAGATAGATAGATAGATAGAAACAGAAAGAGATAGATAGATAGATAGATAGATAGATAGATAGATAGATAGATAGATAGATAGATAGATAGATAGAAACAGAAGAGATAGATAGATAGATAGATAGATAGATAGATAGATAGATAGATAGATAGATAGATAGATAGATAGATAGATATGAACAAACTGAGATACATAAATAGGTATGAAGAGATTCTTACGACTGTATTGAATATTTATTTAGGTATTAATGTTTTATGTAGCAACGCCTTTAAGGATCAAGTTGGCCATGGCCCTCCATAACATTCTTATTCTATTAACCTGTCATCTATTCACACAGACTTAATAAAATAGTTTTGTACGAAAGATCACTGAAATTTCTCTTCCTCAGTTGCAGGAAGTTTCCTTCGTAGCCTTTCGGTTTAGGTATTTTGGAAATCAACAACTGGATTATATTGTTATTATTTTCCTTTCTCATAACATTTACTACCCATTGTAGTTGTTGCTACTGTTGGAAGGGTTCGAACGAAGCTATTTTTGTTACTTGATGACTTCTTTGTGGTAATGCTAATGTACAGGATCTGACAAAGGGCTAGCTTCTTGTAGACTTCTTTTATTTCTATGTGCCTTGTCCTTTCCGGACGTTGGCGATCATGGCCTTCCACGTCTCCCTATCCCTGGTGGCCCTTAGCACGCTTTCTCCTGTTACTCCTAGCAAACCCCGTTCTGCCATCCATCCACTCCATCCCTCTATCTGACCTGTTAGTATCAGGTTCTCCAAACCCTCCTTCCTCATTGCATGTCCCAGGAACTTCAGCTGTCTTTTCTTGATGCTCAGTATTAATTTCCTTTTCGTTTCCATTCTTTCCAAAACCTCATCATTGCTCACATGCTCGATCTATGATATTCGCAGCATCCTTCTATAGAACAACATTTCAGTTGCTTCAAGTTTTTCCTTCATCTTTGATGATATTGTCCAGAATTCACTGCCATATTGAAGAACTGACATCACATAGTAATCCAGTACTTGTTTCTAGCTAAATTTTCCTGTCTCTTAATACTCTACTTAGCTTCTGCAACTCGCTCTTCGCCATGCCAATTCGCCTTCGGATTTCTGTGTCGCACTTTTCGTCTTATGTTAGGACACTTTCCAGGTATTTAAATTTTTGTACCTGATTGATTTTAGTATCTCCCACCTGTAATTGGCATTTTGAGCTGCTCCTTTTGCTGATGACCATGCATTCGGTTTTCTTGCAGTTTATTTTTAGTCCTTTCTTGTCACTCTCTTCAGTATGAAGTCTTGTAGTTTCCTTTCTGATATCAGCATTGTATCACCTGCGTACCTTATGTTGTTCAAATTGTGGCTTCTGAAGGCAAATCCTGGTATAATATCTACGGTCCTCAACCTAATTAAATAATTAAATATTGATATACACATATGTAAGCAACCAATATTTAACTCTGAGACAACTAAATGCATTTAAATTCTTATATAAAAGACCATTATTTTATTATCAGTCAGCTCACTGCCGTACGTGATACACGCTTGGGCATCAACCAAGGTTATAGAACTCAGACTACTCTGCTATTCAACCCATAGCTGGAGGAAGAAGAGATGGATTAATATCATTCTCAAGTAAAGGCTTAGAGAATCAAATATAAATTACTAATATTGCCTATCGCTGAATCAAGCAAATAAATGCTTATATTTTAAAATATGAACGACCAATATTTACCTATCCTTGAACCTTAGAGGGTGAAATATAAACGACTATTATTTAACTATCTCAAGCTAATACAGACCTACAGATTAAAATAAAAACTGCCAACTTATCAATTCCTGAACCTTAGAGACTCAAATATAAACGATTATTTAAGTATCCCCGAACCAACATAAATGACTAATATTTACTAATCTCTGAACCAAATAAAGACATATAGATTCAAATATAAATGACTAATACTAAGTAAAGACTCATAGATTCAAACATGAATGAAGGATATTTACATATCAATGAACCAATTATTGATTAATAGATTCAAATATAAATGACAAATCTTTACCTGTCAGAAACCAAATAAAGACTTATAGATTCAAATATAAATGACTAATATTTACTATCCCTGAATCAAGTAAATACTTACAGATTAAAATATAAAGGACTAATACTTATCTATCACTGAATCAAGTAAGACTTATAGATTTAAATATAAATTATTTATATTTACATATCCCTGAACCAATTAAAGATTTATAGATTCAAATATAAACGAGTAATGTTTACTTATCTCTAAACCAAGTAAAAGCTTATAGTTTCAAATATAAATGATTAATATTTACCTATCCCTGAACCAAATAAAGATTTATAGATTCAAATATAAATTACTAATATTTACCTCGCTCTGAACCAAGTAAAGGCTTATAGTTTCAAATATAAATGCTTAATATTAACCTATCCCTGAACCAAATGAAAATTTTTAGATTCAAATATAAATTATTAATATTTACCTATCTCTGAACCAAGTAAAGGCTTATAGTTTCAAATATAAATGCTTGATATTAACCTATCCCTGAACCAAATGAAAATTTTTAGATTCAAATATAAATTATTAATATTTACCTATCTCTGAACCAAGTAAAGGCTTATAGTTTCAAATATAAATGCTTGATATTAACCTATCCCTGAACCAAATGAAAATTTTTAGATTCAAATATAAATTATTAATATTTACCTATCTCTGAACCAAGTAAAGGCTTATAGTTTCAATATAAATGCTTAATATTAACCTATCCCTGAACCAAATGAAAATTTTTAGATTCAAATATAAATTATTAATATTTACCTATCTCTGAACCAAGTAAAGGCTTATAGTTTCAAATATAAATGCTTGATATTAACCTATCCCTGAACCAAATGAAAATTTTTAGATTCAAATATAAATTATTAATATTTACCTATCTCTGAACCAAGTAAAGGCTTATAGTTTCAATATAAATGCTTAATATTAACCTATCCCTGAACCAAATGAAAATTTTTAGATTCAAATATAAATTATTAATATTTACCTATCTCTGAACCAAGTAAAGGCTTCTAGTTTCAAATATAAATGATTAATATTAACCTATCCCTGAACCAAATGAAAATTTTTAGATTCAAATATAAATTATTAATATTTACCTATCTCTGAACCAAGTAAAGGCTTATAGTTTCAAATATAAATGCTTGATATTAACCTATCCCTGAACCAAATGAAAATTTTTAGAATCAAATATAAATTATTAATATTTACCTATCTCTGAACCAAGTAAAGGCTTCTAGTTTCAAATATAAATGATTAATATTAACCTATCCCTGAACCAAATGAAAATTTTTAGATTCAAATATAAATTATTAATATTTACCTATCTCTGAACCAAGTAAAGGCTTATAGTTTCAAATATAAATGCTTGATATTAACCTATCCCTGAACCAAATGAAAATTTTTAGATTCAAATATAAATTATTAATATTTACCTATCTCTGAACCAAGTAAAGGCTTCTAGTTTCAAATATAAATGATTAATATTAACCTATCCCTGAACCAAATGAAAATTTTTAGATTCAAATATAAATTATTAATCCCTGAACCAAGTAATGATTTATAGATTCAAATATAAATGACTAATATTTACGTATCCCCAAACCAATTAAGGATTTATAGATTCAAATACAAATGACTAATTTTTACCTATTTCTGAACCATGTAAAAACTGAAAAATTCAAATATAAATGGCTAATATTTACCTTTCGCTGAACCAAGTAAAAGCTTACAGTTTCAAACATAAATGACTAAAATTTACCTGTCATTAACCAAGTAAAGATTTATAAATTTATATATATATGACTAATATTTACTTTTCGCGGAACCAAGTAAAGACTTATAGATTCAAATATAAATGATTAATATTTACCTATCGCTGAACCAAGTATAGACTTATAGATTCAAACAGAGATGACTAATTTTACCTATCTCTGAACCACGTAAAAACCGAAAAGTTCAAATATAAATGACTAATATTTACTTATCCATGAACCAATTAAAGACTTATAGATTCGAATATAATTGACTAATATTTACCTGTCATTAAACCAATTAAAAACTTATAGAATCAAATGATTAATATTTACCTATCTCTGAACCAAGTAAAGTTTTATAGATTTAAATATAAATTACTATGTACCTATCTGTGAACCAAGTCAATGCTTATAGATTCAAATATAAATGCGACTGACACAAACGGCTTATATTTACTTATCCCTAAAGCAAGCACAGGCTTATAGATTTAAATATCTTCTTCTTTGTGCCGTGTTCCTTCAGGACGTAGGCGATCATGGCCTTCCACATTTCTCTATCCATAGTTGCTCTTAACAAGCTTTCTCATCTTACCCTACCCAAAACCAGCCCTGATATTCATTTGATCAAGTATACTACGCGTTTCTATTTCTTTGATCATTTTCCTCTATCTGACCTGTGAGTATCAGATTCTCTAAGCTCTCCTTCTTCATTACATATCCCAGGAACTTCAACTGTATTTTCCTGATGTTATTAGTTACATTTTCGTTTCCATCCTCTCCAAAATCTCATCTTTGCTTACATGTTCTGTACGTGGTATCCTCAGTATCCTTCTGTAGAACCACATTTCGGTTGGTTCAAGTCTCTTCTTTATGTCTGAGGAGATTGTCCAGCAATCACTTTCATATTGAAGAAAAACGACCAATATTTACCTATTCCTGACCATATAAAATGTTTATAGACACAATGAAGGAGAGGCTTGAGGCAGCAGAAATGTAATTCTACAGAAGGATGCTGAGGATACCATGGACAGAGCACGTGTGCAACGAAGAGGTATTGGAAAGGATGCAAACAAGAAAAAAATTCATACTTAATGTCAGGAAGAGATAGATGAGGTTCCCGGGACACTGAATAAGAAGGGAGGGTCTGGAGAATTTAATACTCACAGATGGGATAGAGGTGGGGAGAGATAGGAGAAAACAGCGCGAGACATACTTGTTAGTTCTGAGCAAATAGATGGCAGGGCGAGGTTTGGAAGAGATACCAAGAGAAAAATTATTGAGAGCAGAGACAGAGCCAAGCGAAAGTCCATGATCGCTTACTTCCTGAAGGGACACGGCTCATGAAGAAGAAGATATTTGCTTATAAATTTTGTGCTTTTAAGAGACAAACAATTCAGATTTGAAATTTGATCATCATGACATTGGTGACCCTATTAAGTCATTTTTAGGATTCTTTTTGTATCTAAAGGTTGTTTTTTTTTTCGTTTTTTTTTTTTAATCATTTCACCCCAAGCAAGACATTTCACTGCCACTGTTGCGCAGGGGGTTACATAGGGGAAAGTGATGAGAAAGAGTGGTTAGGGAGTTACATAGGGGAAAGTGATGAGAAAGAGGGGTTAGGGTGTTA
The DNA here is from genome assembly GCA_037127315.1 of Ascarosepion bandense. Classification (NCBI taxonomy): domain Eukaryota; kingdom Metazoa; phylum Mollusca; class Cephalopoda; order Sepiida; family Sepiidae; genus Ascarosepion; species Ascarosepion bandense. Next base: position 2,096,056 of record JBBBDQ010000637.1, read on the forward strand.
CATAGGGGAAAGTGATGAGAAAGAGTGGTTAGGGAGTTACATAGGGGAAAGTGATGAGAAAGAGTGGTTAGGGTGTTACATAGGGGAAAGTGATGAGAAAGAGTGGTTAGGGGGTTACATGGGGGAAAGTGATGAGAAAGAGTGGTTAGGGGGTTACATGGGGGAAAGTGATGAGAAAGAGTGGTTAGATATAGGAAATGTCAGAAGGAGGGTGATAGATGGGTAAGGATACCGAGGATGAGGGTTGCGTAGATGGGAAGAGTGTTTGAGAGAATGGGTGTGAGTTAGTGTGTTAGGAGGTGTCTATTGACCTTACATTTAAACTCCTGGAGATTGTAGCTGTCGGGGAAACAGGTATGCGGAGGGGAGTTCCGCGGGCGGGAGGTGCGAGAGGGGAGGCTGTTGGAGTGGGAATTGCGGTTGCATCTTATCTGTTTCACTATGAAGGGGTGGGACCTAGTTGCTAATCTAGTATATCGTGCAAATTCGTGATATTTTCGTATGAATGTAGTGTTTAAATGGACAAACAAACAAAAAAGTATTAAACTATGCCATTTGACATTCAATTTATAAACTAAGTCATGTAAATTAACTAATAGTGTCTTCAATTTAAAAAAAAAACATTCAAATTAAAAACTAATGCATTCAATTTAAAAAATGAATGTATAATTCACTAATTCTAATTTAATTATGCAGTTATTATGTTAATACCACATAAATTTTATCGTCCATGTTTGCTTCTCTTTAATTCTTTCTAAGATTTCTAATTGTTCCAATAATGACTGACATGTTAATTTCCTTTAGTGTATCAAGTTTTAGTTCACCACTGCTGTGGCTAGGTATTGAACCCTCAACTTTTTGGGGCAAGTCATTGGGTTAGTTAAACTATTCAGTCAGTTAAGCTCCCTGCATTTTATTATTATTTTTTTAATTTTAAAATTTAATTTTAAATTTTTATCCACATGTAACTGTAGAATATTTAAATTTTCAATCTTGTTATTAAAAAAGCAGTAACTTTATAAGATTTAATTCCCATGAACATCGAGTGAACTTAAATTCAAATCTATTATATAAGAATCTCTCGATATCAACCGGGGTCTAAGAATTTAAGTAAGTATTTTTTTCTATGACTATGTGGTCATTAAATCACTTTTTTTTATTAAACACATCTGTTGAACAGGTGAAGAGGCTCATCCCTTGTTTCCTGTTTAGGATGCGATTTCTGGTTTTCTCTTTTCCAATCTTTTCACTTTTTTTTTCAATTGGAGTAGATAGACTAAACTATCGCCCGGTTCACACTCCACCCACATCTATTGAACAGGTGAAGAGGCTCATCCCTTGTTTCCTATTTAGGATGCGATTTCTGGTTTTCTCTTTTCCAATCTTCTCACTTTTTTTCAATTGGAGTAGATAGACTAAACTATCGCCCGGTTCACACTCCACCCACATCTATTGAACAGGTGAAGAGGCTCACCCCTTGTTTCCTGTTTAGGATGCGATTTCTGGTTTTCTCTTTTCCAATCTTCTCACTTTTTTTTTCAATTGGAGTAGATAGATCTATCTCTCGCCCGGTTCACACTTATCCAACGTCTATTGAACAGGTCAAGAGGCTTGTCCCTTGTTCCCTGTTTAGGATGTGGTTTCCGGCTTTCTCTTTTCCGATCTTTTCACTATTACGTACCCCCCCCCTGCACATCAGTGGCATTACCGCCTTACGATTAAATATATATATATATCTAAGTTTTAAAAAACTCATTTCAGCTTTCAACATGTGATAAAATCAATTGAACTTATTCTAACGTAAGATGCTTAGTTGAATTGTCTTGCTACCAAAAGCAATCAAAACGAAAAACGCGAACTAAATAGTACGAAGAATTCTTTAAATTGCTTGTTACCAGAATTACTGAAATTGAGACACACTTTTTTATACGGTCTGAGAGATCTTTTTTGTTGTTGTTGTTGTTGTTGTTATTCTGTTGTTTTTGTTTTTGTGTTTTTTCTTTTCCATTTTTTTTTTTTTTCTAATGTAACTGTTCCAGCAGCGAATTTCAATAACACGAATTTCAATACCAGGAACTATGAAGAATTTTCAAAATTTTAATTCAAGTGGCCTCCGTCACTGACAGAAACGCACGCGTGCATAGTCATGTGCCGAAGAGCATGTCGCACCTGTTCGCAAACGATGCAGTGCAGTCGCCCTTTTGCATCGTACAGTTTCCTCCACGAGTGAAAACTGCGCGTGGAGAGGGCATTTGGTACAATTACGTCAGAGGCTCAGAAATCTGGAGCAGAACGGTAGAAGGTATCTGTACGTTGAATCGAAGCGCGCCGAAAGAAGACGCTGGCGCCAAGTGGAATCGATCAGGGCGTCAACTTGCGCGCGAAGCGGTTAACTATGCTTTTGTTGCACACTCGCGAAGACGGGGCGCCATCCCTATCGAATGACTGGGCCGATATCAAAATTGTAGCCCGAGCGAAAGGTTTGAACAGCGTAAATAGAATGAAAGAAACGCGAGACCTCAGGCTAAATGTTGCAGTTTCAAATTTAAAAGACATGACTTAACGCAGTTTTATTCGCAAAGGGAAGGCAAGATTATCGCAAATCAAAACGCGGAGAAAACAAAGTTTTTACAAAAGGTACTCTTTACGCTTTATCGGGAACTGAATTATTGTTATGGATTGAGCTACAGGCTTAATAGTTTTTACGCACAGTAAAGTTAGCATTTATTTCTGATTTTAACATTTCTATAGTAAATACTTATCTATTATACATATAATAGCACTATTCTGTCAGTCAGTTAAGTGCCATACGTGAAACACGCTTGGGCGATCATGTCTCTTTCGAGACATGACTGACTGGGCAGAATATTATCCCGCAGTAGGTTGCCATTGCTTTCTGCGGTAGACTGGTTGCCAGCCAAGGCTATAGAACCCAATCTGTCCTATTATTTAACCCATAACTGGAGGGAAGAGACGGATTAATACCTTTCCCAAGGGTATTAAGACTTGCATTAATTCCTGGCCGCTGACATTCCTCTTCTTCCTTATTTGCAATGCATTTCCATAGAAAATGTTTATCTGTTATGTAACCCTATTTTCAGATGGCGACTATTAATTTTAAGTTATTTTTAAGAGAAGAAGAGATTTCTCTAAAATTGGAGAATACAATTACTTTTGTCGGGAAAAGTAGCCAAAGTCATTAAAAGTAGAAAATACAGATTCAGAATTTAATGAGTGCAGAATTGCTTTTGTTGGGAGAAGTAAGCAAATTTATAAAAGCTAGTTAGTCAAAATATTTGTCAATGAGTTTTGACGATATGTGACCCTATGTCAAAATACGACCTTTAGGATTTCCTGTGTACTGATTACCAGGACAGCTGATCAAAACAGGTAGACAATAACAGAGAGTGAGTTTTTCTCCCCTTCCCTTGAAAGTAGAAATGTTTAAATGATACGACTGAAGATAGTAAGTCAGATATAGGGAGGGAGAAATAGAAATATCGTACCTAACTTCAACGTCCCAGGTTTTTGCATTTTTAATAAAACTGGGGTGGAAAACAGAATTAGTTAGTTCGTGCCCTGTGTTTGGAATGAGAAGGTAGAAAGAAATTGGTTGGGGACTGAGAGATATTGCAAGAGACGGTCAGTTCAAATTCAACCAACTGAAAGTTGAATAAACCATCGTCCCGTGGGGATATAGAACACGAATATTATCGTGCTACTGAAATACCAACCAACTGATATCTCTTTTCGTCACGGACTTGCTTTAACCTTGTATTTATTCGATATATATAAACATATATAATTCTACACCGTATTGTTGCGGTTTTAAATCTGGTTTTCATTATATATCAATTCCGCGCGTGTCTGGACCAGCCTCGTGGAGTGATAACAAGTAATCCTGCTTTGGCTAATCTGAGATCAACCACTGAACGTGGACGGAATCTACCGAAGGTCAGGAAGGTTGGGTGGACTCAGCCAGAAGTCATGTTATAGTTATACATATTATTCATATCTCCATCTGTTACAAATTCAGACATTTACAGTTTAAATCCGGTATGCCACATACACAGGTGGGAACCATCTTCATTCCCAAAGATTACAATTACCTATCATACGTGCCCTCAAAATCAACACGTAGTCCTCCTTCTACATCGAGAGCTATGAACCCATCTAATCTCTGAATATGAGTCTGAATATGGGTAAATAGTAAATCAGAGCAATCCTATCCCTGTTTGACAAATAATATAAGAGAATGAAAACTTTGAATTCAGTAATTATCCTCATTATCTCATGCATCTCGCGTGTTCCTGTATCTTCTCATTCTCTCCCTAATCCCTTGCAATATGATTATGATCATCCGCTATCTAATGCCTCTCCTCTTCTCTCAGCTTTGCGTGTATCTACTCATTCTCACCTTCCAGTAAAACTAAGATTATTCATTTTTTCATACTCTTTTTCTTAAATCACCCTTTTCTGCACGTTTCTTCCTTATCCATTCCAATACAGCTGAAAAATTCCAATACACCTGAGATTAACCATTACCTCATGAGCTCCTTCTTCTCTCACCTTTTTTTGTATCTTCTCATTGTTTCCCAAATTTTTTCCAATAAAATTAAAATGATCTATTCTCTCATCCTTTCCCTGTATCTTCTCATGGTCACCCTTATTCCTTTCAATATGACTAAAATAATTCTCTAATACTTCTGCTCTTCTTTCACACATCTCACACAAGTCGAAGACAGAATAGAATTTACATACGAAATAGAAGAAAACAATATTTCACCTTTCCTAGATATCATACTAGACCACGTTAAGATTAACTTAAAACTTAGCTTCAACCAAAACTCAGCTAATAAAAATGACCTTTTAATTTCTGTTCCCATCGAAATGAAATCCGAAATAATAATAGATTCAACTTAAAAGCATTCACAATTTTCAGCCTTCAATATTTTCAGCCTTCAATATTTTCAGCCCTCAATATTTATATGAAGAGAAGTGCTCTAACAACACTTTCAAATTTGTCAAATACTTTAATTATTTCATATTCAATGCGAAGCCAAAAGAAAAAACATTTAAATAGAAAAGCGGTCATTCATGACAAATCAAAAAAATTATTCAACCCACCAACTCTGTCACAACTACAATTGAAAAGAACTTTTTAATATTAAATTTGTCACAACTATGTCTAAAACAATAAATACATAACTGATCAGTCAATTAAGTGCCATACGTGATACACGCTTTGGCGACCATGTCTCGAAAGAGACATGACTGACTGGGCAGAAGATTATCCCGCAGTAGGTTGCCATTGCTTTCTGCGATAGACTGGTTGCCAGCCAATCTGTCCTGTTATTTAACCCATAACTGGAGGAAAGAAACAGATAAATACCTACGCGTAAGTGAATGCAAGGAATTCAAATGGAATTGGAACTCGGCTCCCCGATTTGTCGTTCCGTGTCAATATCCACTGCACCACAACGTAACATTTTTTTTAATCATCTCACCCCAAGCAAGGCATTCCACTGCCACTATTGCGCATGGGGCTACATAGGGGAAGGTAAAGAGAAGGAGTGGTTAGACATAGGGAATGTCAGGAGGAAGGTGACAGATGAGTAAGGATAGCGAGGATGAGGGTTGGGCAGATGGGAAGAGTGTTTGATAGAATGGGAGCAGGTTAGTGTGTTAGGAGGTGTCTATTGACCTTACATTTGAACTCCTGGAGATTGTAGCCGTCGGGGAAGCAATCGTTTGGAAAAGAATTCCACAGTCGGGAAGTGCGAGGAAAGAAACTATTGGAGTAGAAGTTACGGCTGCATTTTATCGGTTTCACTGTAAAAGAGTGGGATCTAGTTGCTAATCTAGTATCTCGTTCAAATTCGTATTTAGGGGGCACCAGTGATCTAAGTTCATCGGAGCAGATACAAAGCAAATATGCTAAAACTTGCAGGAGAAATTACAAAATACCCATAATAATTACCACAAAGAATACATCGGAGAAAGTCCAAGAAATTTAAATAAAATATTATATGAGTAGAAAAGAAATTAGATTGGTTGTTCACCCAAACAAGACTGACCGCAGTTTTGATTTGGTGAGTGCTACTCTGGTAGATATAGAAAGTAATTTGCTGAAGCGGAGTTGTTTCAGTCATGAAATCATCAAGAGTAAATTTGCGTCTAGTTTCTTACGGCTGTAACGCAGTGATTATCGGCTCAGAACGAGAAATCGGAGAGCTGAGTTTGAATTCCAGTTGCATTCATTTACTTGCTTTTGGGATATTTCATAACAAAATGGATGGAAATAAAAAGAAAAATCTGAATAGAATCAGCTAGACTATATAGACCATCTATCTATCTTTCTATCTATCTATATATATATATATATATATATATATATAAGAGAAAAAAGAGATTATAACTATCCTCGTGTTGAAAAATAAATCTACGAAGAAGGGAAAAATGGTTTTAAAAAAGAAAGAGCTAAATACATGAACATCAGTCAAAAGGGTTTGGACGGAGTCAGCACGTGCCCCTCCCCCACCAAAAAAAAAAAACCCGATGCGAGTAATCAACTAACAAAAAGCGCTCAATACTTAGGTAGAGCGGAATAAGTAAAGAATACCTAGTGAGCCAGACAGATCTACCTAGGTTTCACCTAAACGGATCGTCAAGGAAGTTTTCCTTGACAGGTAGGTCTGTCTGGCTCACTAGGTAGTCTTTACTTATATATATATATATAGCATAGTGATGATCCACGTATACTGTCTTAATATGTATAGGAAAGAATATTAAAACGTTTTGAGTTTGAAAATGTGTTTTTTGTTTTTTTTTTTTGTTTTTTTTTTTTGTTTTTTTGACAGTATTTGTTTGTTTCTACTATTGTATTTTATATTTCAGACCGCCCTCGGTCCTTCATCAGAAACAAATGATTTTAAAATTTGAATTAGTAACGTATTTCGCGACATTTCGCGAGAGCGTTCGTGAAGAGTTTGTTTACATCACATGACGCGTTTGTTTACATCACGTGACACGTTTTTGTTTTTACATCAAGTGACGTAGAAAGCGACAGATTTTTTAAAAAATTATGTTTGTAAACGTAAACCTATCTTTAATAATGCTTGTAAATTTGTTTTAGATAAAAAAAATATTTTTAAATGTATCTAAAAAAAGTTTAAAAAATATTTTTAAATGTATCTAAAAAAGTTTAGTTATTGAAGTATTTGTAAAGAGTCAAAGCACCCAAGTCCCTATTTCACCCTAACTTGTGTGTATTTAATTTTAAAATCCGGTATTTTTCTTTCTTTCTGCGTGTGTATGTAGAACTAAAATTGGAGTCTATTAGTAAACATTTGCAATTTTCTAAGGTGTGACCCGGTTGATTGAAATGTGCTCCTACTGGGGAATATTGATTATTTTGGCGTATATTACGTTTGTGATTGTTGAAGCGAAATCTAAAGCTATTGCCGGATTATATATATATATATATATATATATATATATATATATATATATAATTACGTGAATTAAAAAATATACATATGAGGGTACGCACATGTATAATTATTATTCAGGTGTTAATAAAAGAGTCCTCAATTTAGTATGAACAGAGGTATTTATTATAACATATGATAGGGAATTTATACTTTTTTTATTCTTGACAAAAATATTAAACACTATTCCAATAAAAGTATTGATTAAAATTTCACCAATGACACAATTTTATTTACTGCTAACTTCAATTTGTCTTAATGGAGCACCCTATATATACATCTATATATGGGAAAACTGTGTGTATATATGTATATATATATGTGTGTGTCTGTGTGTATGTGTGTGTATGTGTGTGCGTGTAAGTGTATATATATATATATATATATATTGAGTTTAATTATGGTGATGCCATTACACATGCGAATATGGCAACAAAGATGAGAACAACAGCTCGAATAATATTTACATTATTTGGACTATTGTCGTCATCTTTACTGTCATGTTTACGATGTTTCGGCTCTTGTACGCTCCAGCCTTCTTCAGGTGCAAGGAATTTCGAACCGAACCCTTTATTACGATCACTGGCGTCCTGAAGGACACAAGACCCAGTGGAGATAGGCGTTTTTAGTTCTAGTGACTTGACCCAAAGAGATGTGGGTTCAATACCAGGCTACAGCAGTGGTGAACAAATAACTTAGAGGGTTAAGTGAAAGCGAGATAACTACATGACTACCAGAAGTGGCATCTCATATGGAATGAGAATGATGTGTGTGTGGGTGGGGGGTGCAACAGAAAGATGGCTTTGATACTAGCTTCATAAATCCCTGCCCCTGCGTTTATTTTTCCTTTCCGGCTTTGTCTTTATTTCATATTGCTGAAGCAAAATGAATCTAAAAGGACTAATGAAAAAAAACTATTTTTTAGACAATGTTGTTCCTCATTTTGCTGCTAATAACGACTGTGCCAAGTGTCAACGATTTTGCAAACAACTGTTTTTTACTAGAGCTTCGACTACTTCACAGATCGTACAGCCTTTATCAGGAGTGAACATATGTTTGAGGCACTGATGTCAACGCCATATGCTAACGTCAGAGGTCTGCCTCTCTTACAGACAGATTTTGGTGTCTATGATATCAACTGATTCAGCAAGGAAAAGAGAAAAACATAAAAAGAGGTCCCACATAGAAAAAGAAAAAAAAATGAGGGAAAAGAAGAAGAAATCTATCGGGGTAAAAAAAAGGAAATATTTTTTTAAAAGAAAAAGAAAAAAAATTAATTATGGGTGCAAGTGAGGAAGAAATTTTAAAAAATTAAGAAGCTACAGTGAGAAATTGAAATTTTAAGAAGAAGAAAGACGAAGAAAAGAGAAGGAAAAAGGGATGAAGAAAATGATGAAGTAAAGGAGAATTAGGTGGAAGCAAAAAAGGAAGAAGTAGCAGAAAAAGGCGAAGAAT